>JAUIMM010000844.1:7720000-7943445 GCA_031769625.1 Taudactylus pleione
TGTCCCAGTTCTAAAGGGGTGCTGTAGTGTTGTCCAGGGGGTGCTCTGTCCATCAGGGGTGCTCCCCCCAAGTGCAAAAAAAAAATAAATTTCTGTGTTTGTGAATTGTGTGCACAGTAGCCGCACGTGCATCAACAAAGTAGTGCCAAGCGTGCGCCTGTGTCATAAGTAAAGGGCCGGCTGGCTTGACCGTTAAAGGGTGCTGTAACCCCCAAAGTGCTCTCCAAACAAAATAAAAAATATTTTCTGTGTTTGTGAATTGTGTGCACTGTGGCTGCACGTGCATCAACAAAGGAGCAGCGCCAGGCGTACGCCTGTGTCCCATTAGTAAAGGGCCGGCTGGCTTGTCTGTTAAAGGGTGCTGTAACCCCCAAAGTACACTCCAAACAAAATAAAAAAATATTTTCTGTGTTTGTGAATTGTGTGCACTGTGGCTGCACGTGCATCAACAAAGGAGCAGCGCCAAGCGTGCGCCTGTGTCCCATAAGTAAATGGCCGGCTGGCTTCTCCGTTAAAGGGTGCTGTAACCCCCAAAGTACACTCCAAACAAAATAAAAAAATATTTTCTGTGTTTGTGAATTGTGTGCACTGTGGCTGCACGTGCACCAACAAAGGAGCAGCGCCAAGCGTGCGCCTGTGTCCCATAAGTAGAGAGCCGGCTGGCTCATTTCTTAAAGGGTGGTGTAATCCACAAAGTGCACTACTCTCCAGCAAAAATAAAAAAATATTTTCTGTGTTTGTGTGCGCTTTAGCCGCTCGTATATATCAATATAACATAAATGGAGGACCAAACTTTCTCCAATAAAAATAAAATAGGGAAAGATAAAGAACCACTTCCTCCTTGTGCTGTTGCTGCTGCTGGGAGTTGTTCATCATCCCAGAGAGGAAGTAGGAACATCACTACTTTTACTAAACAATTGACCCTCCAACAGTCCCTAGCGAGGAGGATGAAGTACGACAGCAGTCATCCTGAAGCAAAACGTATAACTGAGGCCTTGACTGCTATGTTGGTGTTAGAAGTGCGTCCGGTATTCGCCAATAGTGCAGTGGGATTTAGACAATTGATGGAGGTAGTGTGTCCCCGGTTCCAAATCCTGCCTAGATTCCACCTGCATCCTCAAAGCAGCAGCGATAAGCATGCGTCTGTCTGTTAAAGGGTGGTGTAACCCTCAAAGTGCGCTCCACAAACAATAAAAAAATTCTTCTTTTTTTTTCTGTCTTTGTGAATTGTGTGGGCTGTAGCCGCACCTGCATCCTCAATGCAGCAGCGACAAGCGTGCGTCTGTCGAAGGGTGGAGTAACCCTCAAAGTGCGCTCCACAAACAATAAAAAAATTCTTTTTTTTTCTGTCTTTGTGAAATGTGTGGGCTGTAGCCGCACCTGCATCCTTAAAGCAGCAGCGACAAGCGTATGTCTGTCTATTAAAGGGTGGTGTAACCCTCAAAGTGCTCCAAAAAATAAAAAACTATTTTTTTTATGTGTTTGTGACTTGTGTGCGATGTAGCCGCACGTGCATCAACACAGTAGCAGTGCCAAGCGTGCGCCTGTGTGATAAGTCAAGGGCCGGTTTGGACATCTGGCCCGGACTGAAGGACGTGCCAACAATTTCTGACAAGTCTACTGTCACTGCATATGATACTGTCCTCAAAGCAGCAGCGACAAGCGTGCTTCTGTCTGTTAAAGGATTACATCGGTGACAGCATCCAAGTAGGCATGTCAGATAGTCCATACATGTACTGGCAGGAAAAAGAGGCAATTTGTAGTCCCCTGTACAAACTGGCTCTATTTTACCTGAGTTGCCCACCCACCAGTGTGTACTCCGAAAGAGTGTTTAGTGCAGCCGGGAACCTTGTCAGCAAAAGGCGTAGGAGGTTGCTTCTACAAAATGTGGAGAAGATGATGTTCATAAAAATGAATTATCAACTCTTCCAGGGAGACCAACCTCCAGAACGTACAGAGGGACCTGTGGTGGTGGATTCCAGCGGGGACGAATTAAAACTCTGTGAGGATGAGGGTGTACACAACACTGAAGAAGTTGAGGAATCGGTGAATGAGGAGGATGAGGACGACATCTTGCCTCCGTAGAGCCAGTTTGTGCAGGGACAGATTAATTGCCAGCTTGTTTTGTGGGGGCCCAAACGAACCAATCATTTCAGCCACAGTCGTGTGGCAGACCCTGGCGCTGAAATGATTGGTTTGTTAAAGTGTGCATGTCCTGTTTATACAACATAAGGGTGGGTGGGAGGGCCCAAGGACAATTCCATCTGTGCATTATGTACTGTTTGGGGCCTAGTTTTTCAAACTGCCATCCTGTCTGCCACTGCAGTGTCACTCCTAGATGGGCCACGTGTTTGTGCTGCCCACTCGTGTCGCTTAGCATAGTCATCCATCTACCTCGGTGCAACCTTTTGGACATAAAAACACTATTGTGAGGTGTGAGGTGTTCAGAATAGACTGGAAATGAGTGGAAATTAAGGTTTTTGAGGTTAATAATAGCATAGGAGCAGAAAAATCAACACATTCTGTGATTTTAGCTGTTTTTATGCTTTTTTAAAAAAAATACAGATCCAAAACACAAAACCCAGAACCCAAAACACGGAAGGGTGGTTTTGGCAAAACCAATCCAGATCCAAAACACGAAGAAAGATCCAGATCCAAAACCAAAACACGAAAATAGGCTGGTGCACACCCCTAATATAAATATATATATATATATATATATATATATATATATATATACATATAAATGTTTCTTGCATTTTTCGAACAAACAAAAAATTTTTCAAGAACAAAAAAAACAATCAATCTAAAAAAATATATAAACTCAGTCGGAAGGAGCTAAACATCCTTGCTACCATGGAGAAGTGTCAACCAGGAATATTGGGCTTGCTAGAGATTCCTGATGCAGTCAACGTTTACGTCGGCGCTTTTTTGCAGGATGTGGCCGAGATGATGCTGATGCCACCCGCTGGCTGGATTTTCGAGTGCCCTGGCCAAAGGTGGACTGCTCCCGGCCAGGGCTGGGGTCTTGATCACCTACAGTGGTGGAGTACAATCCTTGGGTTTTAAGAGAGGAGCGCTGCTGGATGAGGTTGTTATGCTCCTGCATAACCTGGATTAGCTCCTGAAAGAGCTCATTCCGTTCCCTATCTATTGACAATTGCTCCGAGAAGTTGTGTACCATGTGTATGCTTTCCGCTTGCATGTGTTGGAATATTTCGTCAGTGCTAGGGAGGAGGGGCGGCTCAGATGTTGCATCTGGAGGTGGTGTTGTTCCTGTCGCCACCTCCCCAGAATGAGCCCCTTCAGCAGCATCATCCTGTCAATGAGGAGCATCATCCACATCTAAAATGTAAAAGGAAACCAATATTATTTATATTTAGCCCCTACATTTTGTGAACATACCCAAATGAGCAAGCGGAGCTACATTGATAGACATTTCATGTCAATATTAGACATGACTATCCACTCCTCTACTTCAATACACCCCAGAGCCCTTTACTCCAATGGGGTGTATTCCAAGGATTGTGGGGTTCCTCCACCACCAGTCCTCCTTGCATGCCTTCAGTGGGCTGACATTTTGGCCTTCAGCCTGATACGGAAGTCTGCCCATGTGTCATGAAATAAAACATTGTATCATAAAAAAAGAGTAATACACTACTAAACACTTAAAAACTATTTTATACAAAAAATTTTTTAGGAAAAAATTATTACACCATTTTAACAGAAAATAATATAACTAAACAAACAATGTTTGTGATGTCAGAGCAATTTATACATTGTACCAATAAGAATCATCTTACAGATTTGTTGTTATTATATAGAGCAACACATAGCAACCCTTACATTATCTGCACTAGTACAGTTGCATTTTGGTTTACCATACACTGCCATGATAATCATGTACACTGTTGATTAGTACACATATATGTTTAATTTTTACTCCTATAAAACCTATATGTGTTATACACTACAGCCTCTCATTTACACATAGCTTTTACTTAATATTGTTGAACTTTAATAATGTTTATTTTATATATCTTACCGTCTTTTAACTTCAGTAGGTGTACGGACGATGGGCGTCTCCGTGTTGACTGCATCAGCAATCTCTTGCAATATCTGGGCTTTTAAACCTGCACACAGAATAAAGTTGAAGGTCATGACATAATTTTGGAAATACTCTTGAAAGAGAGGGATCATACTAAACATAAGAAGAACAATTTAAAAAAAAAATGTGCTAGGGGACATTTTGGGGACACCCCGCTTTCTGTTTGTTTAATTCATACCTGCACCTATATTCCTGGTACCATGGTGTATTTTCTCCATGGCATTCTTCACAAGAATGTCTTGCTCCTTCTGACTGAATTGTGGCTGCCTCCTTCTGCTCCTTATAGCAGCAGTAATTTCATTACTGGGCCCAGCTACTGTATTTCTGCATTTTCAGTTGTTTCCGGGATTTCAGGCATTGCTGACTGTGCAGAGCTGCTAGAGCCTGCCATCTCGTCTCCTGCCTGGTATCTCTAGCTTTATTCCTCTGTGATTTTGGCAAGGTGCTTCTCTATAGGATGCATTGCCAGATAATGCAAGGTGCAGAGGCAAGGGCTTTTATACACTTATATGCTTATTACGTTCTGCCGCAATTACGTGCATGCTCAGGGGGAATGCTAAGCGTACATAACAAATCAGTACTGTATCACATCCCACAGGATGTATTTAAGTGGCAATTGTAGTCTAACCATGTGTGTATTCAGAGTTTACATTCAAAATCTGATTTCTGGTGGATGATGGTTTGCTGCCTGATTATTTTTGCCACTTTTCCTTTATCCTTCTACTTTTTGGATTTTCAGCAGGTGAATGTGTTTGACTCAATGTAGTCAGCCCTAAATAGCAAAATGGAGTCCCCATTCTCTTGTTCTCTTTCCTTTCTAGAATTTGCTTCATTTAATTTGCTCCTGTGGTGGGACTTTTTTGCCCCTTTACTTTTTTGGATTTTCAGCAGGTGAGTGTGTTTGTCTCAATGTAGTTAGGCCTAAATTGTAAAATTCACATTTTCTTTTGTTCTCTTACTTTTCTAGAATTTGCTTCATTAAATTAGTTTTTCTCTGGTGGGACTGGTTACCTTCTTTTTTGCACTGTTTCTGCAGGTGTATTTTTATTTTTGTGTAACTGTTCTTGTTTAATTTTTTTATGTCAAATTGTCTTTGCAATTTATTTGTGTTTGTTTTTTACTTTATGACTTCATTAATGGAAAATTTGCCCCTGGTAATAGATATTATTTCTATTTTAATGATGTTTTCCTATCTTAATGTAATTATATGTATTTACATTTTTTTTATTACATTTAGTCTACCTTTAGAGTCATGTATATAAATATGGTACAACGGCCCCATCTTCCTCCTCACATCCAAGGGTCAGAATCTACAGCACCCGTGATACCTTTTTTGGAATGCCTGATGAGGTGCAGCATCGTTTCCACCTGCCCCATCATGTAATCCTGGATACTCTCCAAATAATTGAGAGTGATTCAGACAGTCAAAGATACATTCCTACAGGAATTCTACCACTCACACAGTTATTGGCTGTGTTACATTTTTGTGCTTCAGGGTCCTTTCAAACAGGGGTGTATCTTGGGGTCCACGCACCCCTGGCAAACTAAGGGACTGGCACCCCCCTCCAATGACTGCTTCTACTTGAAAAAAATAAAATAACACACACTAGGGGTAGTTTAATTCAGACACATGTAGAAAAAGGGAGAATATTTTTTTTATTTCTCTTTTTAATATATATATATCTTTTACAGAACTTACTCTATTGCAAACCACTATTTATTAATGCCAAAAAACACAAGAAAAGCTTGAAAACATAGCGTCAAAAACAAACATGCATTATGGGTAAAATAATTTACATATATTCAAATTGGACTGTCTACACTGCATTGTGCTTTTTAACTCTGCCATATAATTCACAGGTAAAACATCCCACATGGGTCCATTACAATCTCACACACATTAATAGAAACAGTCCATATTAGGATCATGTCTTAATCCTAACACCACAGTATCCACAACCTATAAAGATCATGGTCAATTCCCCATACTGAGAAAAAGATAAACTTATTAGTACTTACACTGGGGGTATTTCAACTTAAACGCCTGTAGAAATAGGGAGACAATATATATATATATATATATATATATATATATATATACACATATACACACACACTTTTTTTTAATATATATATATTTTTATATTTTTTCAGTTATAACACTTACTACATGCAAGCACTGTTTATTAATTTCTATATGTCAACAACACAGGAAAAGAGGGCATCAATAACAAACAAGGTGCATTGTGGGCAAGATAATTTCCATATATGCAAATTACCTTGGGAATAGAGCATTGTGGTTGATGTGGTGTTGCACTCTTTTCCTGCAAGGTTGACATATTGTGGGAGACGAGATATATTAGGAAAAAAAAATAAAAATAAATTAGTCTCTCTAATTTTAAATGTTTCTTATATAAAGGGACATATAAGAAGCCTGATACACATTAACAATCAATGGTGGACACTGATAAGAGCAGAGGCGACAGAAGGAGACCAGGGCTCATTTACTAATGACAGCTGTCTACGGGACACTACGCAGAGCAAACAGGAGACCAGTGATCATTTGCTAATGATGTCGGGTGAGGGCCATCCAGGCCAATAGGAAGATACGCCCCTGCTTTCAAACCACAGTGGTGGCTGGGATATCCCAGCCGTCTTTTAGCAGATCTTGAAGCACGTATGTGCTGCATTTCTGGCCTGCATCAAACATTTTATTTCCATGCCTTTAGATGAGGAGTCCATAGCTGTGGCGAAGGCACAATTTCAGCGTATTGCTGGCTTCCCACACATTATAGGGGTTGTGGCACCCATGTTGCGCTCGTGTATTTAAAAATGAATTAGAAATTTGGATATTTTGTTAAACTTTTACAATGTGTCCTAAATATGTATATTTGCTTTCCTCTTGCTCACAAAACCAAACATTTAAAGAAGGAACAATTAAAGATGCTCCTCACAAGGGATGAAAAAAGAAAATGACGCACATGCATATGCAGGAGCTAATGTGTCTGCACACTACGCTAACAACTGAATAGGCATCTGTCCATGTGTTGATTGGTGATGGGAATTAAAGAGGGTGCTGTGAATTGTCAAAATCATAAATCAGCCATTTTTATGTAGACAGCTAATCAGAAAGCACCAGAGTCTTTATAAGTCACCCACAGTCAGTAGTCCCCCCCTTGTACTGCCCCCAGTAGTATTCCCCCCCTGTAGTGCTCCCAGTAGTCCCCCCCTTGTAGTGCCCCAGTAGTATTCCCCCCTTGTAGTGCTCCCAGTAGTCCCCCCCTTGTAGTGCCCCCAGTAGTCCCCCCCTTGTAGTGCCCCCAGTAGTATTCCCCCCCTGTAGTGCTCCCAGTAGTCCCCCCCCTTGTAGTGCCCCCAGTAGTATTCCCTCCCTGTAGTGCTCCCGGTAGTCCCCCCCCTTGTAGTGCCCCCAGTAGTAATCAACCACCCCCCGCAGTAGAGACATAAAAAAAAAACACTTACTTGACATCTGCTCCTGCTCCCGCCGCCGAGATCAGCTCCTCCGTCTGCCGCTTTGCATTATGGGAGTGACGCGTCATGGGAGTGACGCGTCACTCCCATTACCCACTGCGGGAGCCGGAAGATGTCCGGCTCTGGCAGTGGGAGCTGCAGCCAATGAGAGTCTGTCTGACTCTCATCAGTTGCTAAAGCAAACACACAGCTGCCAGTGCCGGCGGCTGTGTGTTTGTGCTGTGTAGCGCTGACCGAACTCCGTCCGGTCAGCGCTACACACGCGGTGCAGCTGTGTCACAGAGACACAGTCTGCACCGCGGCCCGCATGGTACGGGAGAACCGGCCCTGCCCATAGTTTTATTATTTTCACACCACTCTTAAGCTTAAACTAAATAATAAATAACAACCTAACAACTGTGTAAATTGGAAAAAGAGGTCACAGACAAATATATTAATATCAAATTAGAATTATAATTAAGCCTAGTGGCGAAAAAGCAGTGCTCCCTCGGTCCACAGCCTATATAAGGATTTATTTACCAAAATGGGGTGGAGTTCCCACCCCATTCGCAAACCATCCTGGGTAGTACCACTTCCCCTTAAATAGCCCAGTGCTGGTCCCTCCCTAGGATGAAGACATGGTCCTCCCGTAAAGTAGTGACCGACTCACCTCTCTCATAGGGGGAATGCTAGCCAAGCTCTGCTGTGCTAAATTGAGCCGCCGAGGAGCACTGCTTTCTGCCAAGCTGCGCCTCACCTGTTGGAAGAAAACACATAAAAATACATTCCAACAACAAGATATTGGTACAAACCAATTGAAGAACAAATCGGGTGGGTGGATGGGATCACAAACTGGAAAGAGGAAGTTAACCCTTCCTCCAGCTTTAATATAACACTGCTAAACCCCGCCTAAACGGAGCAGCTAATAGGCTATCTATCTTGATTGACACCTTACAACCACCAATTATAAATTATTAACACCAAACCAGCTCTAACTAGTATTGCTCCAATAAAAAACAGTTTGCTTATATCCTCTCAAGCTTATGCAAGCATTTGAGTATTTTAAGTCACCTATAGTTTTATTATTTTCACACCACTCTTAAGCTTAAACTAAATAATAAATAATGGCACAATAACTGTATAAATTGGAAAAAAGAGGTCACAGCCAAATTTATTAATATCAAATTAGAATTAAGCCTGGTGGTGAAAAAGCAGTGCTCCCTCGGTCCACAGCCCATATAAGGATTTATTTACTATTGTGTAGTACCACTTCCTCTTAAATAGCCCAGTGCTGGTCCCTCCCTAGGATGGAGACCTGAACCTCTCATAAGGTAGAGACAGACTCGCCTCTCTCAAAGGGGGAATGCTAGCCAAGCTCTGCTGCGCTAAATTGAGCCACCTCTAGATCTACTCCAGACCAGACAAAATGGCTGTGACAAACATCCCCAAACATTCCCCTGTGAGGTGAACCCCATCTGGTCTATATAAATATTCCTTCTCATAGTGAAGATGAGAGTGCCTTATAACACGCCCTTTTAAACCAACTACGAATCTGGACATTGCAGCATTCGACTTTCTCCTAACCCTATCCATGGCGGCCCCAGTTTGAGTACCACGCCAAAACCTCTGTGGGATGACCGCTGACCAATATAGGTTAACCTGCGGCCAACGGTCAGAAATTATCTTCAAATCCCGCTTAATGGCAATCAACTCCACTCCTTTACAAGTACCCAGATCATTACCACCTAAGTGGACCACTAAACAGTCTGGGGCCCCCCACTTGCTCTCTTAATGCCAAAGAAGGTCCAAAAGACCACTCCACCTAAACCCTCTCGATGCAAGGACCTGACCTAGGAAAAGGATGTCTGCTAGCCCAGAAAACAAAAGAGTGTCCTACAATCCACACCCAACAATCTTTTCCCCAAATATCTGAAATGTGGAAATTTATAACAAAGCATTGGTAACGTATAATCATTAAACTTTTAACCAAGGAATGGGAAAACTGAGTTGTTTGGGTGATGGAGGGGAACGACCCAAAACCTCTATGTCTTTTTGAGGGCAAAAGTGAAAAGAACTCTAATCCCCCTAGTGGTGGGTAGCATAAGGCACTGGGTTTCCTAAAGAACAAACTCGCAGGAAGCGCCATTACTTCTGCAATTTATCACCTCTTATATAACCCTTGTAAGCAGAAGACTTCCACCTACTGTACCTTTGCTTAATTGCCTCAGTGGAATAACCTGACTCAGCCGCACATGTTGCCGCACCTATCCTGAACAAGTGAGTGCCGTCACATTCCATTGGCAAACCCAGAGCTATCAGGCAACTATTAAAAACGCTTGTGAACTGGAACTTAGAGAGAGGAGAAAGATCTCCATGCGCTAACCATTGCACCCCCCCATTAGGTCTCTGCTAGGCGTAATGGCTAGCTAAAGCTACTGGGCATGTGCTCGGCACCAGATGTGAAGGGACAGAGATCCAACGCCCCCCACCCATCTGATCTGTCTTTGATCTATGTATTTTTAAAAGAATCAAATTGGAATTAACTATAACATTATATTTAAGTATCCCTGTGTTAATGGACTTCTTATTAACTGCTGTTAACTCTCCCATCCTTAAAGCCCCCAAAAATGCCAGCGCAAAAGCCAAACTGAACAAAATGGACTCAAATTTGCCCTTAGCTACACCTGATACTGCTACTACCAAATCCTTTAACATCCCTGTATCAATAGGCCTACGAGAATCCCCCACCCTCATGTATTCCTTCACCCAACCTTTTAGCGCTCTAGAAATAATAAATGACTTGGTAGGATCTACCAAACTATATAAAAGAGAAAAGTAAGAAATGCCTGCTAAAGCACCTAACATACAGTAGACGCCTTTGAACTACCGCTCTCGTGCCAATGCCAGACAAACTCCAACACATAACATCCTGTAGGTTATTACCCTCTTCCTTGTCTGCAATAAAGGCCTGCCATTCGCTCCAAGCCGCTGAATAGGTTCTCAATATACCTGGAGCAAGTGACTTCAAAGCGAGTCCCTCAATGCCGGCCTTATTATCTGCCAAACATAAAAAGGACAAGACAAACCGTGAATCGCCGCTGCAGATGCGAGCATCCTAAACCTTTCTCATTGAAAACGAGATAAAGCATCCGCAAACTCGTTCTCAACTCCCAGAACATGTTTAGCGGTGAAATCAATATTCTTGGTCAGACAGACAAAAACCAAATGCCTTAGCAGCCATAGCACCTGGTGACACACCGACCTATGATTATTGATAGCCTGCACAGCCCCAGGTTATCACATCAAAATATGATTCTACAATTGCTACGCTTTATAGCCCAAATCTCGACCGCTACCACAATTGGAAACAATTCCAAAAGAAGTAAGTTGCCCGTCAAACCCTCAGATCACCATGATTCAGGTCAAGCCTCTGCGCACCTCTCTCCCTCAAAGAAAGCACCGAATCTCAATGCCCCTGATGCGTCCGTATACAACTGAAGCTCGGATATGGCCACCGACAGTGGATGCCAAATGCGAACCCCGTTAAATTCTCGTAGAGATCTCAACCAGACCCTAAAATCCTCTTTAATTTCAACAGAAAGGCGAATCACATAATGAAAATCACACCTGCGGAGCCTCGCTCTAACCTACAACAAAAACTTTGCCCATTGGAATGACGAGACAAGCGAAATTGAGCAAACCTAGCAAGGACTGCAGTTGTTTCAAAGATACCTTTTTAGCTGAAACAAAACCTAACAATAACTCACTAAGCTTCTGCACCTTAGCACAGGGCCTTATCAGCCCCACCATTTTTTTCTGAGTAATGGGAACGCCCATTACTGAGAAAAATGCCTGAACCGAAAAAAGCAGTTCGCTACAAATGTCACTATCACTCGGCCCTATAAGTAAAAAGTCATCTAAGAAATGGGCAACACCTGACTATTTGGTACCCACCTGAGCACACCACTTCAAAAAGGAGCTAAAACACTCAAAAAATGAGCAAGAAATAGAACAGCCCATAGGTAGACATTTATCTACGTACTGTAGTATGAATTGCCTACCTTAAAACCCTGAACAGGGATGTAGGGGAAGAAACCTGAAAGAGGACTCAATATCTATCTTTGCTAACAAAGCCCCTTTCCCAAAACCCTGCACGATGCTAAGGGCATCCTCGAATGATTGGTAAGTGATGCTGTAATCCTCCAGATCTAAAGCATCATTCACCGAATTTCCCTCTCTCCTTCTTTGGCACCACACCAAGAGGTGAAAGACAAAATTTAGTTAATGGAGGTGAGGTAAAAGGGCCACACATTCTACCCAATCTGACCTCTGAATCTATTTTCTCTGCAACCACCTCTGGAAAACCCCTAGCTGATTTTACATTCCCCTTGGCTAGAACTAAAACTGGACGAAGTAACAGCAATCTAAAATCCTCTTTGAAACCTATGACCACACAGTGTTATTTGAAAGGTCTTTTAAAAAATATTAGGAGACCTGAAATAATAATAATGGTGGTAGACAGAACATGACATGGTTGGTAGTACTCACTTT
The DNA here is from genome assembly GCA_031769625.1 of Taudactylus pleione. NCBI lineage: Eukaryota > Metazoa > Chordata > Amphibia > Anura > Myobatrachidae > Taudactylus > Taudactylus pleione. Next base: position 7,732,131 of record JAUIMM010000844.1, read on the forward strand.
AATATAGGACAGGTGCAATGTATATTTGCTAAGCATAGGTGAGAAGAGAGCTTCCCATAGGTGTTCCAACTCCAGTGAAAGTTGCTTGGGGCAGTACTGTAATTGCAGTAATAAGCTGTGCACCCTGTGGAATCTCACTGTAGCACATGTACTCTGTCAATTTAAGTTAAATGATCAGATATATAATACAATGGCCCTGATTCAGAGCCGGACGCTCTGACCAGAGCGCTCGCTCTGAATCAGGGCCCTCCTCCATTAAAATGGAGCATCCTCCTGGACGCTCGTGTAGCGTCCAAAAAGATGGTCGCAATGGTCTTGCGGACTTGCGAGGGAAACCCTGCGGTCGGGTTTCCCAGCCACAAGCCCTGGAGTGATTTTGGCTCTATCAGAGCCAAAATCACTCCCACTGACATCACTAGTGATGTCAGTGGGGCCGGCTTCAGACGGTAGGCGTTCCCATGGGAACGCCTCCGTCTGGGCCGCCATGCCCCCGGCACGCCCACCAAAGGGGGCGTGCTGTCAGTCACCATCGACAGCACGCCCCCTTTGGTGCGAGACCCCGAGCGATGGATTCCCCATCGCTCGCCGGGTCTCGCGCATTCGCATGACGGAGCTCCCTCCATCGTGCGCATGCGCAGTGGGGACCATCGACCCACTTGCGAGCGTACTGCCGCTTGCGAGTGGGTCTGAATGACCCCCAATATCCTCTATTGACTAATAACAATGATTCCAAGGAGATAAAAGTTAGATCCTATACATAAAGCAGTGCCAAAGGAGCTACTCCTTAAAGTCAGATAGTGCATCACCGAAGCATTCAATTCCCCCAGTCGGACCTCGATACTGACACTGTTTGCTGTTTTTCTCTTCATTTCAGTATTCCCCCACAGGCCGGCCATACCCCAATGGCACAGGTCAGTCTTGGGGGGGGGGGGGGGAGCCGCTATGACATGCACTTTCTCCGGGCGCCATGGTTCCATGCTATTCCTCTGCTGGTCGGACCTGCGCCGCCAACAGCTGGACCTCCTGGCCCACTTGCGGGCCCTCATCCAGCGCAGTGGGTATGCATAACCATAAGTATGCATTGTACATGTGAGTTGTGAATGCATGTGGCTGCTAATGTACATGCACACCTCACAGGTGGACCACTGAATGCTACTAAATGCACATGTTTGCTGATGGAACTGTATGAAGTTTGGTTCTTCTATTTTGTATCATATATATATATATATATATATATATATATACATCTGTACAGGGCCGTAACTATGGTGGTGCGACCTGTGCCATGGGCACTGCAGGGCAGGGGACACAGTTTGGGCCTGTAAATTTTCTATTTATTATTATTCTCACTTGTAGCCTCCTCTTCTTTTATCCCCAGCATCTTCTGGCCTCCCCTATCTCTTCCCTGGCCATTCCCATTGAGGCCATGCTTCTTTTTCATTCTTTTTCATGTGTGATATGTCCCTATTTCAAATATAGGGGCAGGGCCGTTTCTAGGGGCAGGCGACCCGTGCAATCGCACGGGGCGCTCCGCCTCCGATCCCTGCTGTCACCGATTTTATATTTTTATTTACAGTATATAATTACTGGGCACCTAGTCAGGACTGCGTTACCTCAGCGCCTGATTGGGAGCCTGGAGGACCTTTCCCAGCAGCAGCTCCGCCTCCCCTGCATCAGCACCAATAGGATCAGTCATCTGTTACTGCTGATGCATAAGCACGCAGTGACGTCATGACGTCAGGCAGTGCGCGATCTCTCAGCCGCTCAGATCCATCATGGGGGGGTGACTTCCGGGACTGGAGTCCTGAGCCAGACACTTTAGGGGGCGCCCTCCCGCTCTCCTACCTACACTGGTTGCCGGACACCCTGCGCCCGCCCACTACTACCCCTAGAGGCTGGCCCTGAGAGTATCAGCAGCATCTTGTGTGGCCTGGAGTGCTGAGCAGAGCATCACTGGGGTGGGGGCATGGCCCAGCTGCCTGATGACACCTCGGATATTTAAGCCAGTGTCCTGAGTCTGAAATAAGCTGAGCTGTCTGCTTCAGACTCCTCTGAACACTGGCTGAGAGAGATGAGTCATCAGGAAGCTCCGGCCCCGTCCCAGTCAGTGCGATCTTCAGCCCTCTACATGGAGGAACCTGGCAGCCAGCGTCAGGCAGGAAGCTGCAGCAGGCTCAGAAGAGCAGGACTAACAAGAATGAAGTTGGACCTAGACGACTTTGCCTTTTTGGAGTGCTGTTACAGGTACAGTAAGTGTTGGAGGGGCATAGTGTGGGTGTGATGAGGAAAGGGGGCACAGTGTGGGTGGGATGAGGGACACAGTGTGGGTGAGATGAGGAATGGGGGGAGCACAGTATGGGTAAGATGAGAGAAGGAGGGGCACAGTGTGGGTGTGATGAGAGAAGGGGGGCACGGTGTGGGTGTGATGAAAAGGGGGGGGCAAGGTGTGGGTGAGATGAGGGAAGGAGGGCACAGTGTGGATGAGATGACCACAGTGTGGTCGTGATGAGGGAAGGAGGGCACAGTGTGGGTGAGATGAGGGAAGGGGGAGCACGGTGTAGGCGAGATGAGAGAAGGGGGGGCACAGTGTGGGTGTGATGAGAGAAGGGGGGGCACAGTGTGAGTGTGATGAGGGAAGGAGGGCATGGTGTGGGCGAGATGAGGGCTGGGGAGCACAGTGTGGGACAGGGAAAGAGAAGCATATTGCATGATGTGGAGCACAGTAGGATACAGAGAAGAGAGGAAGAATAGAGAACATATAGGGGGCAATGCAGAACATAGGGGGAGGCACATACATACAGATATATGAAAGGACAGGACAAGCAAAAAAAAAAAAAGGGAAACATAATGGAAAAGTAATATATTTTATGATGGCAATAGTAATGTATAAAGGATATATATATAACCCTCAAAATATCTTATTAAGAAGAAAAATGGGGTTTGATATACATTATACTAACATACTAATGCAATCATAATACATTATTTTTACATGTGTATGTTTTTTTGTATATATATATATATATATATATATATATATATATATATATAGAGAGAGAGAGAGAGAGAGAGAGAGAGAGAGAGAGAGAGAGAGAGAGAGAGATCTTATAATAGCTTCTTTGTTGTTCAAGTTAAGTCTGTCTGGAGTCAAGTAGCCGACGCAGTCAAGCTACCATCGAGAGGCAAGTTGAGCATCCAGCGCTTGGCCAGCTGAGTAGCGGCACTGACCCCTGCAGGGAAGGGCTGGTGCAGAGAGGGTACCCTTCTGTGCCCGCCAAGGTCGGAAGAGCAGGTAAGGTCCCAGTGGAACAATCCTTCCTCTTTTTATATCTAGATAGATAGATAGATATTCATCCACAGCAGGTGCTGCATTCGTAGCAGAAGAAAACTCCATTACACAATTAGAGCATGCTCTAATTGTGTAAAAGAGTTTTCTTCTGCTACGAGTGCCGCACCTGCTCTGGATGCATATCTACTACTAGAATGTGAGGGCACCGGGCGTTTTGGATTTATGGTTGTTGGGAGTGCCGGACCTCCCTGTAACTCCCCTCAGTGTCCCAGCTGTCACCCTCAGTGTCCCTGCCCTCACCCTCCCTGTAACTTCACCTCAGTGTCCCTGCTCTCACCCCAAAAAATACTTCAGGGGGAACTGCATAAGAGGCACAAATACAGGGGGCACTGCATATGGGGACAACTACATGGGGCACTGCATAATGGGCACTTTTGCATGAGAGCCATTGGGGCAGCAGCCTGAGACCTGTCGGGCTGGAATGGTAAGGGAGGGGGCTTGAATGACACATGGAGGAGCTGAAGTGTCTATTACAGGGGTCTTCAAACTTGGCCCTCCAGATGCTGTGGAACTACACATCCCAGCATGCACTGCACATAGTTTTAGCATGCTGTTATATCAAAAAGGTGGCAGTGCATGCTGGGATGTGTAGTTCCACAGCAGCTGGAGGGCCAAGTTTGAAGACCCCTGGTCATTTAAGTGAATCTTGTTTTTTCAATGTATTTTCTGTGGTTCTGGATTTCAAAATGTATTTTATATGGATGTGGTTTTTAAAACAAATTTTATGTGGCTCTGGCTTTTTCAATATATTTTATGTGGAAGTGGCCTCTTTCAGTGTATTTTATGTGGACCTGGCTTGTATTTTCAATGTGCTGGGCTCGCCCCCAGCATCACTAAAAACAGGGGTGTGACATAATGTCACAAAAATGCAGCGTGGCCTTGTGACAGCTAGACCACACCCCTTTTTTGAGTGCGTGCCTCCACCGCGCATGCTGTCAGCTCTTTACTTTAACTACAGATATTTTTGGGCTCTTTGCCTCTGACTGGTTAGCCACCCCTGGGCTCAGCAGTCACAGCGGCTGATATTCTGTGGTATTTTGAGACCACGCCCCCTTACTGTGAGACCACACCCCTCTCGATGAGGCCACGCCCCTCCCTATATTACTGCTTCTTGTGGGGGGGGCGCATTTTGACCATTCGCACTGGGAGCCTCAGACCCTAGAAACAGCCCTGTATAGGGGGGCACCAATGTTCTTTCTGGCACAGAGCACCAAAAAGTCTAGTTACAGCTCTGTATTTAATATGTGTGTGTGTGTGTGTGTGTGTGTGTGTGTGTGTGTGTATAAAAACACCTTGCTTCACATTTTTATCATGTCCAATAGAGTTTGCATTTATAAATATATTTATATATCTTTTTGAATCTTTATTTCCTAGGACAACAGCGAGCCGTTGGGCAAAGGAGGCGGAGTTGACCTGCAGATGAGCATTTGCCAATGCTGCAGGAGCTAATTATTACAGCAGCCTGGCTGCTGCCTGGTCACACAAGAGACCAGGATTCTACCTCCATTAATGCAGACTCTGGCCTCTTGCCTCATGGAAAATGGAGGCATCACACCGTTATTTCCATGAATGGGGCACAAGCAGGCCCCTACGACACAGTTTGTCAGTCATGCTGCAGGTTGGGTGGTCTGCAAGGGAGACTGCAGGACCCATTCTGCTTAACGTATGTTATAATGTATCCTCCGAGACCATACATCTCTGAATCAGCAGGGGCAAACGCAGGATTTCTAGAGGGGGGTTTCCATTAGAACAAGTCTGTGAGACTGGGGTAGGGAGAGAAGAACCTAGCACCACCATGGACACACTGGATAATGTTTGTTAAACAGTATTAATAATTAATCCTGTGGATGTTCTATAGTAGTGCGACCCTAACAGTGCATGTTTTCTAGATCTCCTAGGTGGTGCACAGGTGTATTCATTACTGGCTGGAAAATTTAAAAAGATCCACAGGTGGTGCTAATTATTTTATTTGTGATACTGTGGAAATCTTTAAAACATGTAGCTCTAGTATAAGTGTATTATATACTATTGCTCGTGGTCATAGTGTGAGCTAGGGAGGGGGGTTCCAGACAACTGGAAACCCCCCTGCGTTTGCCTATGATCAGGCCCTTGGTCATTAGTCAAGTCAGATTTTTATTGTAAGTGCCTTATTTATCACAAAGATTCAAACATTCTCAAGAAGTGTAGATACTTGTGGTGTTTGATAATGGTACTACAGCTAATCAGCTTAAAGGGGTATATTTACTAAAGTGTGGGTTTATAGAAGTAGAGATGTTGCCCATAGTAACCAATCACATTCTAGCTATTATCTTCTAGAAGGTGCTTGAAAAATGATAGGTATATTCTGATTGGTTGCTACGGGCAAAATTTCCACTGATAAAAAAACTGCACTTTAGTAAATATACTCCCAAGTGTCATCTGTGTGCTTCTGCACCATTTATCAAACACAACAAGTTTAATGCATGCAGGGTTTTCTTTATAATTTCTATAATCTTGTGCCTACTTTTTTTTATATGTTATTGTTTGCATTTGTACATAAAGTGTCATAAATATGTTTATTATCTTTTTTTTTACATTTGCAGAACGTCAGAGGAGTGAAGATTTGTTCAGGAGGGAGCTGGACCTCCTGAGCACTTATTTGAGTTTCATGGCCGATTCTATTGATTGAATGCGGAGGGCGTTATAAATATTTTGTTTTTGAAGTTCTGAAAAAAAAAAAAAAAAGATAAAAAGAGTCTGTTTATTTAAATAATGTGTTAGCTTAGTATCATACTTGCCTACCCTCCCGATTTGGACGGGAGCCTCCCGAAATCGTGTGCCGCTCCCCACCTCCCGGGAAGGCAGGCAATCGTCCTGGCTGTCGCCCACCCCTCTTACCCCACCCCCCCGCACTTAACTTAGAAACCCAAGCAGCAGGGGGGATGGTGACGTGATTCATGCTGAATTGCATCATTTTGGCTATGCCCCATGCTTCACAATGCCTGTAATATCGGCATTATGTAGCTGAGGCGGTGCCAAAATAACGTGATCGCATGGCCCTGCCCCCGTTCTGCGCACAAACACACATTGTCTGGCCGGCCCCACCTCTTTGCGATGGCCACGCCCCCCCCTGTAATGCCGATCTGGCTGCTCCCTCCGAGACAGGGCAGCCAGAAAGTCGGCAAGCCTGCTTAGTATACTTTAAAAGAGATGAGCAGGCTCAGTTCTCTAAGAACCAAGCCCACCCGAATTTCGGGGATCCGGGGGTTTCTGAGATACAGCTCAGATCTCTCTGCCTGCCTCGGATCCCTAATCGAGGCAAAACTTCACGATCCCACAGTCGGATCTCGAAGTTTCGCCTCAATCAGCCATTTTGCAAAGTCCCATTGAATTCAACTGGCTTAATGCTGATTGGCTGAGAAAGCCATCTGTCAAGGCTCTCAGCCAATCAGCGTTAAGCCCATTGAATTCAATAGGCACTGGAAGGAAGATGCCACCCATCCTTGTCTGATAAAGTTGCTCCTCCTGCTGCCGACACCGCCGGCACCCCGCGCTGCTGACACTGCTGGCACCCTGCATTGAGGACACCACCGTCACCATGCACTGCCGACACTGCCAGCACCCACACACTCAGGACACTGCCAGCCCACCCACACTGCTACTCCACATACTGAGGATACCGTCAGCATTACATTGACACCACTTGCACTCTCGCATTGAGAACACCACCAGCACCCCGCACTGCTGACACTGCTGTCACAGTAAGTGCACTATTGGTGTATCCAACCCTCACTGCATCCCGCACTGTATCCAACTCGCACTGTATTCGACCCACAGGGTTTTTATGTATTTAGTACCAGTTATTTATATACCTATACAGACATTGCCATGATACTGTAGCTGACATGATATGCAGTCAGAGCCTGCACGCAGAGAGACCAAGGATCTGAGCGGCTGGGAATGTGACAACCGCTGTAATGCTGTACTGAGACTTGCACCCAGCATCTTTACACTGCAGTTCCCAGTCTCAGCGCCCAACCGGGTCATCATCAACCAGGGCATCTCACTTTGCAGATTGCTTGCAAAGCAGGTAATCCAGAAAAAACACTCTTTATTGGGACTATTGTTCGATATATACAATTGTTCCTATATAAGGATAAATACTTTTTAAGAACTACCAGCAAAATGCTAATATAAATCCTGTTTCTATATTTGCACATATTCAACTACTGTATCTAAGTGCATTTTGACAGCTTAGTGAAACTAAGGACAGCGGAAACACTGTCTGAGCTCACATTATTGACAGTTTTTACTAATGTATATAATTTTAAGATTGTTTTATATGCAGGGAATTGGATATTGTATTTATTTATGTATTACATTGTTTTTACTTGGGTGTTATTTTAATATTATGTGTTTGAATATAATTATGTTGTTCAATAAATACTAGAGATGTGCCCTATGTTAAGGTTTTGGACCGTACTAATTTTGTGTTTTGATTTTGGCAAAACTGCCCTCACAGGTTTTAGTTTTGGATCTGTATTTTTTTTTTTAAATGACAAAAACTGATAAAATCACATAATTTGGGCCTGTTTCTGTTCCTACAGTATTATTAATCTCAATAACATTAATTTATAGTCATTTACAGTCAATTTTGACCACCTCACAATATTGTTTTCATCCAGTTTAGGACAAAAGGTTACACCAAGCTAGCTGGCTGACTAAGTTAAGTGACAGCAATGGGTAGCACAAATATGTGGCAATTCAACTTCCAAAATGGCACATCTAGGAAACAGAATGGCACTGCGGTGGCAGACAGGATGGCAGTTGAAAAAAACCATATGACCCCAAGAATGTTTTCATTCATAAAGCAGTAGATGGCCCAAGGGAGGTGGAGTATATATGTAGTGGAAGGCAGGGAAAGGAAAGATTGATTGATTGTAAATGTAATTAAATGTTTGGATTCCAAAGCAAATTTATGAGGGAAGAGGGGAGAGCAGTTATATTTATAAGAAAAAGCAGATCAGAGAAGTGGAAAGGATTGTTGAATATCAAGCATCCAAAATCCCAATGAATGTTGATTGATTGATTGATTGATTGATTGATTGATTAATTATTACAACAGTCCCATGTTTTGCCCACAAAATCAACTTGGTGGTTTATAATTTTTTTTAAAGAATTATAGGGGCATGCAGGAGATGCTGTCTGTGGTCATAAAAATGTCTGGACAATTTCAGCATTCAACAACCGCATGTCGAAGATTTCAGTGTCTGTGGTAGTTTAACTGACAAAATGGCACATCTAGGAAACAGAGTGGCACTTCAGTGGCAGACAGGATGGCAGTTTAATAATAAACTATTGAAGGTAGAGTGCAGATGAGTCATCTTCCATCTTTGCCGCTATGACAGCAAACATGCGCACACATTGCATCAAGTGACTTGCCACAGATGCGAATGCCGTGGTATGCCAGGCCGCAGCAGTGTGTGTACCATGTGATCCTATAGATTGCAGGCATAAATGCATATGCCACTGATCTTGATAAAAGACAAATAATAAAAAAAAAACCTGCCCACCAACTGCAGTACACTCAGCTCACACTGCATGTACACACAGCGCTTTCATTTATGAGCACCAGAGAGTCTGAGTATGTGGGTTAATATGCACAATGAAATTTAGATTTTGATAAGACAAATAAAATATTGGCCACCAACTGCAACACACTGTGCAGATATTAAGGCAGTGGCCCTTGAGCTACTGACCATCTGTGTTCTTAAACACATTCGGTATAATTTACCGCCGGCCGCAAAATCCCGGCAGCAGCACGACAGAGTATGAAATCCCGATCGTCCTAAAGGTAAGTATAATCTAACCTAATTCTACCCCCTAACCCTAAGCCTCCTTTAGGGTGCCTAACCCTAACCTCCCCCCTGTGTCTAACCCTAATCCCCCCTCTAAGTGACTAAACCTAACCCCCCCTTCCCCGCCACCTAAACCTAAGTCCCCTGGGGGGGTGCCTAACCCTAACCTCCCCCCCCGGGGGTGCCTAACCCTAACCCCCCTTCCCCTAGCCTGACCCTACCCTCCCAGGGGGGTGCCTAACCCTAAGTCCCCCCCGGGAGCCCTAAACTTAACTCTCCCCCTCAGCGGCTGTCCGCGCCCGGCATCCCTTCAATCAGAATGCCAGGCGCCGGTCTCCCGGCATCGGTAAAATGACAGGCATCTACATTTAGATGCCTGTCATTTAACCCTCACCAGGATTAAGCAGTCGGGAAGCTGACGGTCGGCATTGTGTCCACCGGCTTCCCGAACATATACCTCTTAAACACTGAAGTTTTTTGAAGATGTTTGATTTTGCTAAAAGTAAGACAAATAAAATACACGCTTAGCTCACACTGCATGGAGAAACAGCGCTGATATGTACATGAACAAAAAAACACAGTGGGGGACAGTGCACAGACTTATTACAAAAAACGATAGAAGAAAATATTTTTTTAACTTTACCTCGCTGCCCAGCTCGCATTTTGTGAATAGAAGCAGCGCTTATCTAACACCCCGCTATGCAAGGTATTATTATTATGCCTAATGCCACGTAACCATTAGATGATATAATGAATGATTGCCTAATGCCACATATCCATTAGACGATATAATGAACAATTGAATGATAACGATATAATTATCGTTCAATCATTCATTATATCGTCCAGTGGATATGCTGTCAATGACCAGCGATGCACGCTCCTGCTGGTCGTTGATGACGTTGCTCATCGCCTGAACTTGCTGTCCAACCTGACGAGATTGTCATTCAGTGTGTGTGCTGAATGTTGATAAGTACATTGAGCACACCACTGCCGGGGACACACTACACAATATCGCTCATGAACCAAATCGTGTAGTGGATATGCGCCTTTACACTGTGCGGACAATTCCCAGCAGCCTCTGCAGCTGCTCAGGAGGTCAGGAGCAGGTCACATGATCAGTGGCAGGCAGGTGGCAGTTGAAAGGGAGCAGCAGTTGCCAGTGGCAGTTTCTGAGGCAGCAGTGTCAGAGGAGGAGCCTCACTGCATCACGCTTACCTAAGCCCATGATGTAGTGGTCAGCTGACAAACCAGGATCCATGTGGTGACAGGAAAAACCCTGTCCGGAGACTTCATGTTGGCCTGGAAGTGATGCTCCGATTCGTCCGGCAGAGGCAGGCGGACGGAGGTGCAGGGAAGGAGCGGCTAAGGCAGAGTTTCTGTGTCAGAGGCAAGAGCTGGGCTAGGCTGAGTGGCCCAGAGGCAGTGACAAGCGATGTAGTAAAGTTGAAACAGAAGGGGAATTGAGGACATGATAAGCGATCTCAACACGCCCCCACAGCAGACGCTCATCGGCAGCTATCTACAGGCAGTCAGACTAAACTGTTTCATCTAATTCTGCACTCGCTAGCTTTTACCTCCTATAATAGTCAATGACTTGTCCACACCTACTTAGCACCTGTTACCTACTGTAACTGAGGAACAGGAGTCAGTCAGCTCTATCATCCCTTTCACTCAACCTAGCTAGAGGAAAATATTAAATAACAGTAGTCACAGAGAAGCATCAGACTCAGCTTCAAATATATTGGAAAAGCTATAATTGTGGATAAATAAAAATTGTGTTGCATTGAGCTGGGCAACAGCAGGAGCTAATGCTGGCCACACACACAGCGATATTTTACCCGATCTGGCCGATTCCAAAACATTGGAACGACAGATTGTGTAAAATATGTATAAATCCTGAGTAAATCTAGGAGGTGATGCACTGTGAAAGTCTGGATGCAGGAGAGATCGTATGAAGATTGGACACCAAATTGTGTGCAGATCGTGTGGAGATCGTGTGCTCAGGGGCGCCGAGAGGGGGGGGGGAGCAGGTACACTTTACCCGGGCCCGGGCTTCCAGAGGGGCTCGGGTCTGGCACCGCCCCCCCTCCCTTCCTCCCGCCTCCCTCCCTCGCAGCAGCCCAGCACGTGGGAGATTGCTAGTGGCCACAGCAATCTCCTCTGCCTGAGGGGGGGAGCAATCACACTGCTCACGCCCCCCTCTGGCTTTGTGCTGGGCTGAGGGGCTCATCTTCTTCCAGGGGGCGTGGCCACACCTCCCATGATGAGGCCACGCCCCCTCTTTACCGGGGCCCGGTGGTGCTCTCTACGGCCCTGCATGTGCTGAGCTGCCGGGGAGAGTTTCAAGGGAAATCGTACACATCGGCTAATCTTGAGCACATCGCTATGTCTGTGGCCAGCTTAAGATACAGGATTGAATCACTAGAGAGGAGTTAAGGCAATTCAGCTATTGGAATATTGTACCATTGCCAGCCTGTGTTGCCACTGTAACTAGTGAGAGACTATAGACAAGTAGCATAAATAACTAACTTCAGCTCAGGGAGATACAGACTTGCAACAAAATTATCTTTAAGAATCTTTTCAGGCTGCCAATCTAATTTCTGTATACAACCACATAGCAGCAAATAGTGTCAACAGAAATCCTCGATAGGAATCAATTGTAATTCAACTCAAGCACAGCTTTTCTCTAAGACACTTGATAGGGAATTGTTGTCATGGAGAAACAAAACTAACTACTGTCAGAAAAGTCTACTAACCCGGGCATCACCCCCCTGTGCACCATCTTAGAAGAGGCGCTTTACAAATGACTGAACTAATAGTATCTGCCCAAGAGTTACAGAATAGATAAGGTAGATTATTAACTAGAATTTATTACTGTAATTCCGTAATATACTTACCTTGATCATTCTGGCAATAGCAGAAAAAGGAAAAGTTAAGATAAATATGTTGATTACACTAACCTTTATGAAAATTACAGGTTGTCGATGAGGATCATCGATCGGAGTCGATGTGGAGCTCCTGAAAAATAAAATTGTTGAATGGTTACTGAAATGTTGATAACAAAGTAATTGTATTGTAATACCAATTGTTATGTGAAAGTGAGACTTAATTGTGCTTGTTCTATCACTCCCATTAATAAAATAAGTGTTCCGTTGTTACAGATCTATAATAAGTATTACCTCAATCCTTCCCTCTCTGTTACGATCTCTAGAATCAAAACCTAACTTTAACAACTTTGTTATTGACTAGGTTAGTCACATCACACTTTTATATGTAGGTGAACAAATGGGTGACCACACACAGGTTGTATAAACAAAAGAAATGTATTTCATTTTCAACGTATTCATTTTTTTTTACTTTTTCAGCAAATGATAACTGTGGAGTCACAGTGAGGTTTGACCTGCAAAGTCTCAGTGCAGCACCACTGTGTGACAATTAGATTAGTTATAATACTATAATAATTCCTGCACTATGAAAAGTCTCAGTGCAGCACCACTGTGTGACAATTAGATTAGTTATAATACTATAATAATTCCTGCACTATGAAAAGTCACAGTCAGCACCACTGTGTGACAATTAGATTAGTTATAATACTAAAATAATTCCTGCACTATGAAAAGTCACAGTCAGCACCACTGTGTGACAATTAGATTAGTTATAATACTATAATAATTCCTGCACTATGCAAAGTCACAGTCAGAACCACTGTGTGACAATTAGATTAGTTATAATACTATAATAATTCCTGCACTATGAAAAGTCACAGTCAGCACCACTGTGTGACAATTAGATTAGTTATAATACTATAATAATTCCTGCACTATGAAAAGTCACAGTCAGCACCACTGTGTGACAATTAGATTAGTTATAATACTATAATAATTCCTGCACTATGCAAAGTCACAGTCAGAACCACTGTGTGACAATTAGATTAGTTATAATACTATAATAATTCCTGCACTATGCAAAGTCACAGTCAGAACCACTGTGTGACAATTAGATTAGTTATAATACTATAATAATTCCTGCACTATGAAAAGTCTCAGTGCAGCACCACTGTGTGACAATTAGATTAGTTATAATACTATAATAATTCCTGCACTATGAAAAGTCACAGTGCAGCACCACTGTGTGACAATTAGATTAGTTATAATACTATAATAATTCCTGCACTATGAAAAGTCTCAGTGCAGCACCACTGTGTGACAATTAGATTAGTTATAATACTAAAATAATTCCTGCACTATGAAAAGTCACAGTCAGCACCACTGTGTGACAATTAGATTAGTTATAATACTATAATAATTCCTGCACTATGAAAAGTCACAGTGCAGCACCACTGTGTGACAATTAGATTAGTTATAATACTATAATAATTCCTGCACTATGAAAAGTCTCAGTGCAGCACCACTGTGTGACAATTAGATTAGTTATAATACTAAAATAATTCCTGCACTATGAAAAGTCACAGTCAGCACCACTGTGTGACAATTAGATTAGTTATAATACTATAATAATTCCTGCACTATGCAAAGTCACAGTCAGAACCACTGTGTGACAATTAGATTAGTTATAATACTATAATAATTCCTGCACTATGAAAAGTCACAGTCAGCACCACTGTGTGACAATTAGATTAGTTATAATACTATAATAATTCCTGCACTATGAAAAGTCTCAGTGCAGCACCACTGTGTGACAATTAGATTAGTTATAATACTATAATAATTCCTGCACTATGAAAAGTCTCAGTGCAGCACCACTGTGTGACAATTAGATTAGTTATAATACTAAAATAATTCCTGCACTATGAAAAGTCACAGTCAGCACCACTGTGTGACAATTAGATTAGTTATAATACTATAATAATTCCTGCACTATGCAAAGTCACAGTCAGAACCACTGTGTGACAATTAGATTAGTTATAATACTATAATAATTCCTGCACTATGAAAAGTCACAGTCAGCACCACTGTGTGACAATTAGATTAGTTATAATACTATAATAATTCCTGCACTATGAAAAGTCTCAGTGCAGCACCACTGTGTGACAATTAGATTAGTTATAATACTAAAATAATTCCTGCACTATGAAAAGTCACAGTCAGCACCACTGTGTGACAATTAGATTAGTTATAATACTATAATAATTCCTGCACTATGCAAAGTCACAGTCAGAACCACTGTGTGACAATTAGATTAGTTATAATACTATAATAATTCCTGCACTATGAAAAGTCACAGTGCAGCACCACTGTGTGAAAATTAGATTAGTTATAATACTATAATAATTCCTGCACTATGAAAAGTCACAGTCAGCACCACTGTGTGACAATTAGATTAGTTATAATACTATAATAATTCCTGCACTATGAAAAGTCACAGTCAGCACCACTGTGTGACAATTAGATTAGTTATAATACTATAATAATTCCTGCACTATGAAAAGTCACAGTCAGCACCACTGTGTGACAATTAGATTAGTTATAATACTATAATGATACCTGCACTATGAAAAGTCACAGTCAGCACCACTGTGTGACAATTAGATTAGTTATAATACTATAATAATTCCTGCACTATGAAAAGTCACAGTCAGCACCACTGTGTGACAATTAGATTAGTTATAATACTATAATAATTCCTGCACTATGAAAAGTTACAGTCAGCACCACTGTGTGACAATTAGATTAGTTATAATACTATAATAATTCCTGCACTATGAAAAGTCACAGTCAGCACCACTGTGTGACAATTAGATTAGTTATAATACTATAATAATTCCTGCACTATAAAAAGTCACAGTGCAGCACCACTGTGTGACAATTAGATTAGTTATAATACTATAATAATTCCTGCACTATGAAAAGTCACAGTCAACACCACTGTGTGACAATTAGATTAGTTATAATACTATAATAATTCCTGCACTATGAAAAGTCACAGTCAGCACCACTGTGTGACAATTAGATTAGTTATAATACAATAATAATTACTGCACTATGAAAAGTCACAGTCAGCACCACTGTGTGACAATTAGATTAGTTATAATACTATAATAATTCCTGCACTATGAAAAGTCACAGTCAGCACCACTGTGTGACAATTAGATTAGTTATAATACTATAATAATTCCTGCACTATAAAAAGTCACAGTGCAGCACCACTGTGTGACAATTAGATAAGTTATAATACTATAATAATTCCTGCACTATGAAAAGTCACAGTCAGCACCACTGTGTGACAATTAGATTAGTTATAATACTATAATAATTCCAGCACTATGAAAAGTCACAGTCAACACCACTGTGTGACAATTAGATTAGTTATAATACTATAATAATTCCTGCACTATGAAAAGTCACAGTCAGCACCACTGTGTGACAATTAGATTAGTTATAATACTATAATAATTCCTCACTATGAAAAGTCACAGTCAGCACCACTGTGTGACAATTAGATTAGTTATAATACTATAATAATTCCTGCACTATGAAAAGTCACAGTCAGCACCACTGAGTGACAATTAGATTAGTTATAATACTATAATAATTCCTGCACTATGAAAAATAATAAATAATGATTTGCTATCTGCCCTGTGCTGTAAATCTAGCTTGGTCAATATTAACAGTGGTTTACACTAAGGGGACTGGAGTGGACACAGCACAGTAGCAGCCACTGGAGGTGGAGAGGATGGATGCAGCAGCACAGCAGCCACTGCACACAGGGAGAGGATGGACAAAGCAGCAGCCACTGAGCACGAGGACTGAAGTGGACACAGCATAGCAGCAGTCGCTGGAGGTGGAGAGGATGGACATAGCAGCACAGCGGCCAATGGACACATTAGCATAGACTGAAGTCAGTGTGGAATGGCACCCGAATCAATGCAGGAGGGACTTATATAGAATCCAAAACCCGCGAGAATCCGACTCCATGACGATGATGTTTTGCCTTGAATTGGAATCTGAGCAAAGCAGGAACATCCGAGCCGCTGCTCAGATTCACTATGATCTAGGAATTTTGGGTGGGCATGGTTTTCAGAAAACCGACCCACACATCTCTAATGAATACACAACTTCTATAAACACATTGGCTGATTTGTAATTAAAGATACCAATGCAGTTTCCCTCTTACTAGTGTTTATAGGCGTGGGGTCGGCAGCAGGTACTTCACAATCATAGGTGAGACTCAGGGCCACTATGTTTCATAGATGTGCTATATTATTTTAAACTTACATGTGCTTGTGCTACTGCTCTGTCATTGAGTTTAGTCAGCCAGCACGCTGCAGCCTTTGGCCAATATTAGTGGAAACTGGAAGCTGTAAGGTGGTTAAAATTGACTGGAATTGACTGGAAATTAATGTAATTGATTTTAATAATACTGTAGGAACACAAACACTGAGGCCTAATGCTGGCCATACACTCTGCAATTATCGGGACGATCCGCCCGATATCGGCGGATCGCCGCGATAATTGCAGCGTGTATGCGGGCGACCGAGGGTTAAATATTGCTCGGTCGGGCATGCTGTATTGTCCAGCATGCCCGTCCGATGCGATATTTACCCGGGAAACTGTCGGCCGCATCGGGCAGTGTATGCCCAGCGCGGCCGACAGATAGACATTTCCTGTGTTCCTTCCTACGGAAGGAACAGGGAAATGTCTCCTCCCCCGGGGGCGGAGCGCGGATGTCGGGCTATACACTGTGAGATTTCTCTCACAGTGTATGCCGCGGACATCTGCGGCTGGCAGCCAGCCAGATAAAATGTCTGTCGGTCTGACAGACATTTTATCTGGCAGTGTATGCCCAGCATAAGTATTTCTCTAGTACCTACCAAAAGTGGTCCAATGAGGGATAACCGGTCAATAGGGTCATAGGCACCCAAGGCTAATTAATGTGTGTGGGGAGCAAAGTGTAGCCTGTTTGGTCTGATCCGATCCCATAGAACAGCTACAGTAGCACACATTTCTGAAAATGTTAATGCTGGCTATAAAAGAAAGTTATCAGAACACACATCATGTGCATTGTGAGCATCAGAACTGAACCATAGAGCAATGGAAGAAGGTGGCCTGGTCTGATGAATCACATTTTCTGTTAAACCATGTGTGCATCATTTACCTAGGGTAAAGATGGCACCAAGATGCACTATGGGGAGAGGGCAAGCAAGCAGAGGCAGTGAATTGCTCCAGGCAATGTTCTGCTGGAAAACATTGGGTGCTGGCATTCATTTGGATGTTATTTTGACATGAACCACCTACCTAAGCATTGTTGCAGACCATGGTAATGGTATTCGCTTATGGCAGTGACCTCTTACAGGAGGATAATGGACCCTACCGCACTGCAAAAATTGTACAGAAATGGTTTGAGGAACATGACAAAGAGTTTTAAGTGTTGACTTGGCCTCCAAATTCCACAGATCTCAATGCAATCCAGCCACGGAGGACTTAAAGATCTGAGGGTAAAGTCTTGGTGCCAGATAGCATCGCACACGTGGAGGCCATGCCCTGATGGAAAAGAGCTGATTAGGCTCACTTACAGTTGGATATAAGTAAATTTTTTGACACACCTCTCACGTGAAGCAGCACATGTCCTCTTAAGCGCCGTGAGCATACAGACTTGTCCTAAAAAACCTAATGTAGCCTTTTTTCACTAAATGGCACTATATGCTTGTCACAACTACATGACGCTAAATGCTTGTCACAGGTAGCGATGTCTACTATTAACTAAATAATGTATCTTAGTCACTTTGTAGTCACAAACAAAGCCACTCACAGAGTCCCAGGCTGTCAGCCTACTACATTTGTCATGAAGGAATAGGTATAAAATGCGCATAAGGTCACAGATTAAGCATAATGGAATTTGGCGTGAGGAGTGGCTGCAACCGCTTATATTGGAGCCTTGATTACACAAATTTGCTGCTAATTAGTAGGGATGAGCGGGTTTGGATTTCTGAAATCCAAACCCCCCGATCTGAGTCGTATCCGAATCAGGCTCGACTTTTCCTGCCTGACTCGGAACTGAAATCGAGACAAACCATCATCATCCCGCCTTCCGGATCTCGCGGATTTTGGATTCTATAAAAGGTCGTCGCGTCTGCGCCATTTCTCACTCCGGCTGTGGACAGTGAAGAGGGAGGGTGGGAGCTAGGGCTGGCTGGGCTGTGTTGTGCTGCTGTTGTCCATAGGGGCTGTGACCACTCAGTCCATAGGGGCTGACTGGGCTGTGTTGTGCTGCTGTTGTCCATAGGGGCTGGCTGGGCTGTGTTGTGCTGCTGTCATAGGGGCTGGCTGGGCTGTGTTGTGCAGTCAGTTGTCCATAGGGGCTGTGTCCACTCCAAAGTCTATAGGGGCTGGCTGGACTGTGTTGTACAGTGTCCCATAAAGACTGTAGCCCTAGAGGGGTGCTGTAGTGTTGTCAAGGGGGTGATCTATGCATCAGGGGTGCTGCTCCAAAGTGCACTTCAAAAAAAATATTATTTTTTTACTGTGTTTGTGAATTGTGTGCGCAGTAGCCGCACGTGCATCAACAAAGTAATGTCAAGCATGCGCCTGTGTCATAAGTAAAGGGCCAGCTGGCTCATCTGTTAAAGGGTGGTATAACCCCCAAAGTGCACTCCAAACTAAATAAAAAAAATAAAAAATTATCTGTGTTTGTGAATTGTGTGCACTGTGGCTGCACGTGCATCAACAAAGGAGCATTGCCAAGTGTGTGCCTGTGTACCATAAGTCTGTTAAAGGGTGGTGTAACCCCCAAAGTGCACTCCACAAAAAATAAAAAATTCTTTTTTTCTGTGTTTGTGTGCGAAATGTATGCGCAGTAGCCGCACGTGCATCAACACAGCAGCAGCGCCTAGCGTGCGCCTGTGTCATAAGTCAAGGGCCGGTTTTACATCTGGTCTGGACTGAAGGACGTGCCAACAATTTCTGACATGTCTATTGTTACTGCATATGATACTGTCACCATTGACAGAATGGTGGAGGATTACATCGGTGACAGCATGCAAGTAGGGATGTCAGACAGTCCGTACCTGTACTGGCATGAAAAACAGCCAATTTGGAGGACCCTGTACAAATTGGCTCTATTTTACCTGAGTTGCCCCCCCTCCAGTGTGTACTCCGAAAGAGTGTTTAGTGCAGCCGGGAACCTTGTCAGCGAAAGGCGTAGGAGGTTGCTTCCACAAAATGTGGAGAAGATGATGTTCATAAAATGAATTATCAACTCTTCCAGGGAGACCAGCCTCCAGAATGTACAGAGGGACCTGTGGTGGTGGATTCCAGCGGGGACGAATTAATACTCTGTGAGGATGAGGATGTACACAACACTGAAGAGGGTGAGGAATCGGTGGATGAGGAGGATGAGGACGACATCTTGGCTCCGTAGAGCCAGTTTGTGCAGGGACAGATTAATTGCCAGCTTGTTTTGTGGGGGCCCAAACGAACCAATCATTTCAGCCACAGTCGTGTGGCAGACCCTGGCGCTGAAATGATTGGTTTGTTAAAGTGTGCATGTCCTGTTTATGCAACATAAGGGTGGGTGGGAGGGCCCATGGACAATTCCATCTTGCACAGGCCCATGGACAATTCCATCTTGCACCTCTTTTTTTTCTTTGCATTATGTACTGTTTGGGGCCTAGTTTTTCGAACTGCCATCCTGTCTGCCTCTGCAGTGTCACTCCTAGATGGGCCACGTGTTTGTGCTGCCCACTCGTGTCGCTTAGCATAGTCATCCAGCTACCTTGGTGCAGCCTTTTGGACATAAAAACACTATTGTGAGGTGTGAGGTGTACAGAATAGACTGGAAATAGGTGGAAATTAATGTTATTGAGATTAATAATAGCATAGGAGCAGAAAAACCCACAAATTCTGTGATTTTAGCCGTTTTTATGCTTTATTTAAAAAAAAAATACAGATCAAAAACACAAAACCCAGAACCCAAAACACGGAAGGGTGGTTTTGGCAAAACCAAACCAGATCCAAAACACGAAGAAAGATCCAGATCCAAAACCAAAACACGAAAAGTGGCCGGTGCACACCCCTACTAATTAGTCACACACAGAAGTACAAGTGCTGTCAGCCGTGGTGGTCAGTGTACACATGCAATTTTGCTTTGTTACTTTAGTGGTGTAGAATAAAACACACATATTAAGAAAAGAGTCGCATGGTGCAGTTAAGTCGCAAAGTCCGTGCAATGGTGCAAAGTATGAGGAGAGATCTGTAGGTGTTGATTTCACAATATCCCTGAACTGCTTTTTCAAAAATAGGCAAATATGATGCAGACATTCATGTAGCTCCATAATTACTGCCTTACAATTTTCAACTTGTTGTTTCCTTTAGTAGATTACTCACTATGATAAAATCTACATGCCCATTTAAAATTACATAGAAAAGTAAGCCAAGCATAAAACAAAATATCACACACAGTGATAAGCAACACACAGTAAATACCAGGGCCGGATTAAGGTCTGTGGGGGCCCCTGGGCAACAAACATGTGGGGGCCCCTATTACGTGCCCTTTATGCAGTGCACCCAGTAGTAGTGACCCCAGGAGTGTTGCCCCTTATGCAGTGCCCCCTATGTAATGCCCCCTGTAGTTATACCCCCAGTAGTAGTGTTCCCAATAGTAATGCCCCCTGTATAAATACTCCCAGTAGTAATACCCCTGTAGTTGTGCCCCCAGTAGTCATGCCCCCTGTGTGTGCCCAATAGTAATGCCCTCAGTAGTAATACCCCTGTAGTTGTGCCCCCTGTGGTAGTGGCACAAGTAGTAATGCCCCCTGTGGTAGTGGCACCAGTAGTAATGCCCCCCCGAGTACTGTCCCCTGTAGTAATGTCCCCCCCGAGTAATGTCCCCTGTAGTAATGTCCCCCTCGAGTAATGCCCCCCTGGGTAATGCCCCCAGTAGTAATGTCCCCCCCGAGTAATGCCCCCAGTAGTAATGTCCCCCCCCCGAGTAATGTCCCCCCCAGCAGTGGAAAAGCCGCTTGCGCTAAAGAGAAAAAAAAATCATACTTACCTTAAGCCCTGCTCCGGCTGCCTTATGATCCGCTCGGCTGGGGCTGCTCCTCTGCACTATGGGAGAGACGCATGACGTCTCTCCCATAGTTCACTGCCTAAGCCGGAGCTCACGAGTGAGCTCTAGTCTCCGGCTCTGGCTGCCGCTGCAGGGAGCGAGCTGGGCGCCCGCTGATTACAATCTCAGCGGGCGCCTGGTGTCTCCGTGCGGCATCGGGGTTAGGTGTCCGGAGGAGGCGGAACTGGTTCTGTCTCCTCCGGTTCACTTTAACCCTGATGGCTGGGTGTGGGGGCCCTTCAGGTATGGGGGCCCAGGGACGATCGCCCCTGTCGCCCCCCCTTTAATCCGGCCCTGGTATATACATCCCTGCACATTTCGTGGACATGCTTTGAAAAGTATAGGCATTCAAATAGTCCAAGACTTGTGTAAAACACAGACACATACTATATAATGCTTGGATATAAATGTAAGTGGGAGATACAGTGAAAAACAAAATTAAAAGAAAAGTGGGTGTCTGGCGATCACCCGAAAGAATTGGAGTTTCATACCACTGGGTCAGACGCATGCTATGGTGAATCTGGGACTGTGTCAAGGTTGACAAAATTGCTATAAAGCATCCATGTATCAAAAAAGGAAGAGGCCTTCTTGATTTTTTTAAATATATTAAACCGAAATCAGAGCTCAGTTTAGCTTAAATCCAGAGAACTTTATTTTTCACGTCTGCTATTTGTTCAAACACTCCTACTTGTGACTCATTCAATGTTAGTACTATTGTATGGTTCTAACCTTTTTATTAGCTTTTAGCCAAAATAAGCAGATCAGTTGACAGTTAATTAGGTTGTTGAATACTGAGAGATAAAATATCTAGAGAGGAATGAGCCCACAATCTCTACTTGCCAAACTCAAACCATAGCAGAAATATCAAGTGTATACATACAGTACACACATGCATTTTAACAGCATCACTCGTAGAACATGATCTACTGCTTTAACAATAATGATTGGATGTTTATGGCCAATATTAGAGAAGTTGTAACAGTAAGATTAGGGTAAATTCATCAGTTTGGAATGTCATTGCTAACAGTGTTGCAGTAAAATGTAATAAATTAAATAGAAGTTGCTTGTTTGCTTTCGGTTTACATCAACATAAAGCATAACTAAAATAATCATCTTGCTACAACAACAATAATAACATAAAATACACAGGGGTCAATCCTATAAGCCACGATGATCTCGCCAGTGCATGTCATCGCTGCAGTGGGCGCACTTTACGGCAGCCCGGATGGCTGAATTTTGCTCGCAGCCCCAAAGGACTCCAAGCAAAGTTCAGCGAATTCGGGATTGGAGCGGGCTGAGAAGGGTGCGAGGTGTCGGTCTGTTGCTGGCATTGCAACAGCAACTCGCACCTTTCGTACATAATAGGATTGACCACACAGTGTGTTTCACAACCTACCAGAGTGTTTTTATTAAAATTAATTTGGATATATGTCAGCATGGTTTAAGCTGCAAACACACGGAAAGATTTTCTGTCCAACCATCCAACTAATTGATTGCTTGGAATGAAAATCTGGTAACGTATGGGAGTAAATGATGATCAGCAATTTGCTCCTAAATGCCAGAAAACAGATGAAAACGGTCGTTCAGACAAGTTTGTTAAATGTTTGATCTAAACAATTTGTTCAAACAACAGTTTTTGTTCATTTTCCTACGTTTGGGAGCAAATTGCTGAATGTCATTTACCTTACCAGATTTTCATTCCAACCAATCAACTAGTTGGATGGTTGGACAGAAAATCTTTATGTGTGTACCCAGCTTTAGTAATTTTTTTATTTTTAAAAGAAAGCGATTAACAAGATACTGTAACATGCTTTACTATACTGTGTAATATTAAATAATGACAAAATCTATGGAGTCCCCAGCACAAATTTAAAATGTTATTGGGATGAATAAAAAAAGATTTAAAATAGTCAAAATCAAAACAGAATATTTTTCCCACAAGCTTTACACAATTTACCACAAATTTAATATTTGAAATCATTGAATGTTCATGTCCTTGCAAGAAAGAAAAATTGTGCAGGTGCAAAACATCATACCAAAGTGACTCCATTTGTGTAATTCAGTGCTTCTCAACTTCAACCATCAAGTTTTCGCAACACGTCATGCTCTGAGTATTTCTGTCAGCAGAAGCAGGTGGGATAATTAAAGAGATTAAAACACTTGTACATGATTTTGGAAATCCACAAACATGACCTGTTAGTGGTACTTGAGGACTGGAGATGTTGCCCATATTCTACTTAACATTTAACCAGCACCTTCTAGCAGATAATAGCTATGGGCAACATTTCCACTTCTAAAAGCTCTCACTTTAGTAAGTATACCCTTTAGGTCTATTTACTAAGCCTTGGATGTAGATAAAGTGAACGGAGATAAAGTACCAACCAATCAGCGTCTTACTTGCTGTGTTTGAAAAAGTGAGTTAGGAGCTGATTTTTTGGTACTTTGTCTCCATTCACTTTATCTCCATCCAAGGCTTAGTAAATAGACCCCTTAAGTATTATCTAGGGGGGGATCTAAGTTTTTTTTAGAATTACCAGTGTAGCAGGTAGTAGTAAAGTCTAAGATTGAAGCTTGAGAGAAGTGTATACCTCTCCTGATGAGTACTTAAGCAATTCTGGCTGAGGATTTCAATAATTTCCCATTTAGGATTCTCTCTTCTCAAACACAGTGCCTCCATTTACTAGCATGATTTTGGCAAGGTCTACCAGACTTGGAACACCCCTGCCCAACAACATAAATAAATGACTGATTAATCATACACTTACAACAGTTGAAAGAGAAAAGTCACTAAGCACACTTATTAAATACTGCAGTTTGATGGGATACAGTCACATGGTTAACAGTTACCTTGTCAACATTTATAATGTTTATACCACAATGTCAACATTAGAATGTTGACATGATTCAACATGTCGACAGGCACCAACTTCAGAACGTCGACATGTTCACAATGTCAACATCTGAAATGTCGCCATGTGAAATACCGATGTTAGGTTTAGGCGTCACCGGGTGGAGGTTAGGGTTAGGCTGCGGGAGGAAGTGGGAGCGGCTTTGTGTAAGGGTTAGGGTTAAGCACTAGAGGGAGGGTAAGGAATTATGGTTAGGGATAGAGGTAAAATACTCTGCTACTGCTGGGCAGGCCCGCCAAGAGCCGCGGCGGGCCCAGGTAACAGGGAGCGTGGCCTAATCGCGGGAGGCGTGACCACGCCCCCTTCTAAGGAAAAAAAAAAAAAAAGATTTTCAGTGCCGCTTCCAGGGCTGCGCGCTGGTGAGGGGGGAGCTCTGAGCCCCCTCAGCCCGGCGCAAAGCCAGGGCGGGCACGATCAGTGTGATCGCTCCCCCCCACAGGCATAGGAGACTGCTGTGGCTGCTGCTCAGCAGCCACGAGCAGTCTCCCACTGCAGCTTAGCACACGCTGTGTGCTGGGCTGCTATGAGGGACTGGGGGGCATCGGGGCCCCCCGCCGGCCCAGGGTAATTTGTACACACTTACCCGCCCTCTCGGCGCCCCTGCTGCCGGGATAAGGTAAGTGACATCTGGGCCAGCAGGGAATTTGGGTCGACATTCTATAATCTCGTTAAGTCTTCCGTGTAAACATGATAAATGTTAATATGGTCACTAAGCATGTCTACAATTCGACATTCTCATGCCGACTTTATGCATGTTGACATGAGAACATACCACACCCGGCGTGACAACTGTAAGGCCATAAAATTGTTGGATAATGATATACAAAAGAGTAATTTGTCCTCAGCAAAGAAATACATTATTAAATGACTAAACATTAATGCATGTACACCTAATAAGCAATAAGCAAGCTCTGTGCAGAAGATTAGCATAACATTAGCACAATTGTATGGTACACAATTGTATAACAGGGTAGCAGTAGCAGCAATAACATTGATAGTATAAGATCAATTTAACACATTACCATGTAATAAGTGATAGCAGTACCTAGCGTGTAACTACTTGGGCTGTGAACTTACTGTAGGCAGTATTTACATTTACATGTATACCTACAGAGTTACAAACTAATCTGAGTAATGTATTATCAGGGCTAATAAGCATACTAAATGGAAAAAAACAACAACACTCTGGACTAGACCTAGGGTCTCATTCAGACCCGCTCACAAGTGCTGAGCTCTAACCCTAACCCCAACCATAACCTCCCAAGGGGGTGCCTAACCCTAAGTCCCCCCCGGGAGCCCCTAACCTAACACCCCCCCCAGTGGCTGTCCGCGCCCGGCTTACCTTCGATTGGTAAGCTGGGTGTCGGGCTCCCGGCGTAGGTCTAATGACAGGCGTCGGGATTTCGACGCCTGTCATTAGACACTTGCCTGGATTAGACTGTTGGGATGCCGACGGTCGGCATTTAGACCATCGACATCCCAACCGCATACCGCTGCATTAGCTATCATAACACTCAAAATAAGCAGCAGGGAGTCAGCACTCAAGTGTTAGATGCTCTTGTTGGGAGTAAGGAGTAGAAGAAAGTATAAGGAGAAGCACATGACGGAAGAGGGTCATGCTCGTGAGAGCTTACTTTCTAAAGGGGAGGGTCTAACTCTTAATTAATATAAATTTTACAGCTGAAGGCCCAGAACTAACAAGAAGGGTTCCAATAATAATTTTTATTTTTCCCCTAAGGTATTTTATTGTATTCTCCACTTTTTCCTACTGTAAATAATGATTTTTTTTAAATCATCATTGCTAGTCTGTAAAATCAGTATATCACACAAACAGTACTGTATTAGTGTTAGATACGCTTTTTGACATGTCAGTAACACAATATGAAGCCTGCCCAGACCATCAGGCTTGGCAAAAAAGGTGCAGAGGACCTTGGTCAGTGACCTCGTACATCCATAGACCAGAACTTGCTCACATCATGTAAATTGATCATCCCACTCACAAGCCACCAGTACAAACTTCTCATTAAGCAGAACAATAAAACACATTGCACTCTTCAAGTAACTTAAAGGCTATCTTTATTCTAGATTAATTTTGTAGTCTCTGTGTGGGAGGCAGCTTTTTTTATTTTTTTTAAAGTATGTACTCAATTGCTCCTACCCCCACAGTGTCCTGGCTCCTCTTCACCCCAGTGAGTCTGTCGCGGCTGATAGACACTGTGATTGCTACACAATTTGTAGCTATACAGAAATGTAACTCACCTGAGACATTCCCTGAATCTACTGTGAATACTTTATAATGCTTGGACATGCTGCAGGTAAATTACAATTATATTGGACAAACATATGACAGTCAACAGATCAAGTAAAATACTTTCATCTTTAAATATTGTTGCTAATATAACAATAATTTAAAATAAGCATCATTATTATCAACTTAGGATATGACTAAAGAAAAATGCATAAAAACCTTAATGTAACTTCACAGTGGGAAAATTGCAGCCTATTATTTCACTAGGAGCAAGTGAAATCACTGAGCCAAGGGGCTTCATTAGTTTCCCTTTTTCTTACTGAACTAACTCAATAAGCAAAATGGCTGACTCAGTGTGCTTATGCCTTAACGAGCGATTGCTTCCGATGTCGTCACTTTGAAAAATTTGCATCCAATTGCATCTAGCAAGCGGGTCTGAATCAGGCCCTGACGGCCTGATTCAAACCTGCTCGCTAGCGCTGTGCGCTCGCAAGTGGCCCAATGGTTTGCGAACGCGCATGCGCATGCTTCATTCTGCGCGTGCGCGAACTACTCTGTGCGATTGCAGCCCGCTCTCTTGCCCAGCAAAGACGGCCCAGTGAAATGAGTGACAGGAGAGGCCGTTTGTGGGTGGTAACAGGGGCAAGACACTAATAACTAGGGGTGTGCACCGGCCACTTTTCGTGTTTTGGTTTTGGATCTGGATCTTTCTTCATTTTTTGGATCTGGATTGGTTTTGCCAAAAACCACCCTTCCGTGTTTTGGGTTCTGGGTTTTGTGTTTTGGATCTGTATTTTTTTGGAAAACAGCATAAAAACAGCTAAAATCACAGAATTTGTGGGTTTTTCTGTTCCTATGCTATTATTAACCTCAATAACATTAATTTCCACTCATTTCCAGTCTATTCTGAACACCTCACACCTCACAATATTGTTTTTAGGCCAAAAGGTTGCACACGAGGTAGCTGGATGACTATGCTAAGCGACATAAGTGGGCAGCACAAACACGTGGCCCATCTAGGAGTGACACTGCAGTGGCAGACAGGATGGCAGTTTGATAAACTAGGCCCCAAACAGTACATAATGTACATAATGCAAAAAAAAAAGAGGTGCAAGATGGAATTGTCCTTGGGCCCTCCTACCCACCCTTATGTTGTATAAACAGGACATGCACACTTTAACAAACCAATCATTTCAGCGCCAGGGTCTGCCACACAACTGTGGCTGAAATGATTGGTTCGTTTGGGCCCCCACAAAACAAGCTGGCAATTAATCTGTACCTGCACAAATTGGCTCTACGGAGGCAAGATGTGGTCCTCGTCCTCCTCATCCACAGATTCCTCACCCTCTTCAGTGTTGTGTACATCCTCATCCTCACAGAGTATTAATTCGTCCCCGCTGGAATCCACCACCACAGGTCCCTGTGTACTTTCTGGAGGCTGGTCTCCCTGGAAGAATTGATAATTCATTTTGATGAACATCATCTTCTCCACATTTTGAGGAAGCAACCTCCTACGCCTTTCGCTGACAAGGTTCCCGGCTGCACTAAACACTCTTTCGGAGTACACACTGGAGGGGGGACAACTCAGGTAAAATAGAGTCAGTTTGTACATGGGCCTCCAAATTGCCTCTTTTTCCTGTCAGTACAGGTACGGACTGTCTGACATCCCTACTTGGATGCTGTCACCGATGTAATCCTCCACCATTCTGTCAATGGTGACAGTATCATATGCAGTGACATTAGACATGTCAGAAATTGTTGCCAGGTCCTTCAGTGCAGACCAGATGTCCAAACTTGGTCCTCTCTGTCCTGCATCACTGCCAGCGGGTTGCTTAGGATACCTAAGTTGTTTCCTGGCAGCCCCAGTTGCGGGAGAAAATGAGGGACCTGTTGACGTGTCACGTTCCGCTTCAGCTGACAGTGTTTTCACCAGCAGGTCTTTGCACCTCTACAGGCTTGTGTCGGCCAGAAAGAGAGACACCATGTAGGCTTTAAACCTAGGATCGAGCACGGTGGCCAAAATGTAGTGGTCTGATTTCAAAAGATTGACCACCCTCGAATCCTGACAAAGCGAATGAAGGGCTTCATCCACAAGTCCCACATGCTGAGCTGAATTGCTCCGTCTTAGCTCCTCCTTCAGTTTCTCCAGTTGCTTCTGCAAAAGCCTGATGAGGGGAATGACCTGACTCAAGCTGCAAGTGTCTGAACTGACTACACGTGTGGCAAGTTCAAAGGGCTGGAGAACCTTGCACAATACAGAAATCATTCTCCACTGCGCTTGAGTCAGGTGTCTACCACCTCCTTTGCCTATGTCATAGGTGGATGTATAGACTTGAATGGCGTTTTGCTGCCCCTTCATCCTCTGAAGCATATAGAGGGTTGAATTCCACCGCGTCACAACCTCTTGCTTCAGGTGAGGGCAGGGCAGGTTCAAGAGTGTTTGCTGGTGCTCCAGTCTTCGGCATGCAGTCGCCGAATGGCAAAAGTGGCCAGAAATTTTTCGGGCCACCCAATGCATCTCATGCACGCCCCTATCATTTTTCTGAAAATTCTGTACCACCAAATTTATTGTGTGAGCAAAATATGGGACGTGCTGGATTTGCCCAGATGTAATTGGTGGCGTTGTCAGATATCAAAAATCCCCAGGAGAGTCTAAGTGGGGTAAGCCATTGGGAGATGATTTCCCTCAGTTTCTCTAAGAGGTTGTCGGCGGTGTGTCGCTTACTGAAAACGGTGATACACAGCGTAGCCTACCTTGGAACGAGCTGGCGTTTCTGAGATGCTGCTGCTGGTGACGCTGTTGCTGCATAAGGCCATACATCTGCCCAGTGGGCTGTCACAGTCATATAGTCCTTAGTCTGCCCTGTTCCACTTGTCCACATGTCCGTGGTTAAGTGGACACAACCGCATTTTTTAGGACACTGTGGACACTTTTTCTGATGTCTCTGTATATTCTCGGTATCACCTGCCTAGTGAAGTGGAATCTAGATGGGATTTGGTACTGGGGACACACTACCTCCATCAATTGTCTAAATCCCACTGCACTAATGGCAGATACCGGACATACGTCTAACACCAACATAGCTGTCAAGGCCTCAGTTATCCGCTTTGCTTCAGGATGACTGCTGTCGTACTTCATCCTCCTTGCGAAGGACTGTTGGTGTGTCAATTGCTTTGTAAAAGAAGTAGTGGTTCCTACTTCCTCTCTGGGATGATGAACGACTCCCAGCAGCAACAGCAGCAATGGCAGCAGTTGGCTTAGCAATGCAGGATCCTCCCGAGGAATCACGGATAGGAGAGTCAGTCATGCCAGTGACATGGCCTGCAGGACTACTTCCGATCCTGACTGAGGAGGAAATTGATGAGGAGGGAGTTGACAGTGTGGTTTGCAGGCACTTGGATACAACAGGAAAAATGGATTTAGGTGTCCCTGGACTGCTTACGGTCTTATCCACAGTTTCTGAACTTGACAGTAACTTTTTATGAACGCGCTGCAGGTGACGTATAAGGGAGGATGTTTCTAGGTGGTTAACGTCCCTACCCCTACTTATTCCACTTTTACATATGGTACATATAGCAAGACAGTTGTTGTCCGGATTTGGATAGAAATATTGCCAGACCAAAGAGGTGGAATGTTTGGTCTTCTGCCCAGGCATGACCGTGATGGGCTTTTTCATCCCACAGACAACAACTGTCTCCTCTGGTGCCTGATTTAAACAAACCACCTCATCATCAGAATCCTCCTCGTCAACTTCCTCCTCAGCGCCAGTTACACCAATATCCTCATCCTGTTGTACTTCAACAGTGACATCTTCAATTTGAATATCAGCAAGTGGACTGTGTGTGCTCTTTCCAGCACTTGCAGAGGGCATGCAAATGGTGGAAGGAGCCACCTCTTCCCGTCCAGTGTTGGGAAGGGCAGGCATCGCAACCGTCGCCACACTTGGACTCTCCATGGGGATTTGTGATATCTTCTTAGAATTAGAAAGCACAGTTTGTAGCTGTGCTTTTGCCAGCTTAACTCGTTTGATTTTTTTAGCGGGAGGAGGGCTTCCATCATCATGTGAAGCTGAACCACTAGTCATGAACATAGGGGAGGACCGTAGCCGTTCCTTGCCACTTCGTTTCATAAATGGCATATTGGCAAGTTTACGTGTCTCCTCAGATGATTTAAATTTATTTTTTAAGGTCATTTTCCTGAACTTTGCCATTTTGGATTTTATATGCCCTCTACTATGACATTGGGCATCGGCCTTGGCAGACAAAGTTGATGGCATTTCATCATCTATGTCCTGACTAGTGGCAGCAGCTTCAGCACTAGGAGGAAGTGGTTCTTGATCTATCCCTATTTTATTTTTATCGGACAAATTTTTGTCCTACATTTATGTGATATTGATGCACGTGCGGCTAAGGCACACACAAACACAGAAGTTTTTTTTTCCTGGCACTTTGGGGGTTATACCACCCTTCAACAGATGAGCCAGCCGTCCCTTGATTTATGACACAGGCGTACGCTTGGCGCTGCTTCTTTGCTAATGCACGTGCGGCTACTATGCACATAATTTACAAACACAGAAAAGAAGAATTTTGTTATTTTTTTTGGAGTGCACTTTGGGGGTTACAGCACCCTTTAACAGGCCAGCCAGCCGGCCCTTGACTTATGACACAGGAGCACGCTTGGCGTTGCTACTTTGTTGCTGCACGTGCGGCTACTGCGCACACAATTCACAAACACAGAAAATAAGAATTCTTTATTTTTTTTGGAGTGCACTTTGGGGGTTACACCACCCTTTAACAGACGAGATAGCCGGCCCTTGACTTATGACACAGGCGCACGCTTGGCGCTGCTACTTTGTTGATGCACATGCAGCTACAGTGCACACAATTTATGAACACAGAAAAAAAAAATTTTTTTGGAGTGCACTTTGGGAGTTACAGCACCCTTTAACAGACGAGCCAACCGGCCCTTGATTTATGACACAGGCGCACGTGCGGCTATAGCGCACACAATTCTGAAACACAGAGAAAAATGTTTTTTTTGCGCTTGTGTGGAGCACCCCTGATGGACAGACCACCCCCTGGACAATACTATAACACTATAGAGTGAAAAATGGTGCTGACACGGGGAACTTTTATAGAATCCAAAACCCGCGAGATCCGACAGCGGGATGATGACGTTTTGCCTCGAATTCAGGTCCGAGTCAGGCGGGAAAACCTGAGATGGACTCTGTTCCCGGCTCAGATCGGGGGGGCTCGGGGGGGTCGGATTTTATAAATCCGAACCCGCTCATCCCTACTAATAACGGGGGTGTGGAGGTGCGAATGCAGGCATGCATCGGTGTTTCAACGCCATTTTTAAGGCGTGCATAATTAACAGGCAGTGTCATAGTACACGTCACATGCCTGTTTTTTACACTGAAGTCCTCGCAGTGCTTGCGGCAGGGTAAGGGAACCACAAGCACTGCATTAGCTTCCGATGGTGCTCGATTTACCAATGTTTTAATTAGGGGTGTGCACCGGCCACTTTTCGTGTTTTGAGTTTTGGTTTTGGATCTGGATCTTTCTTCGTGTTTTGGATCTGGATTGGTTTTGCCAAAACCACCCTTCCGTGTTTTGGGTTCTGGGTTTTGTGTTTTGGAGATGTATTTTTTTTTAAAAAAGCATAAAAACAGCTAAAATCACAGAATTTGTAGGTTTTTCTGCTCCTATGCTATTATTAACCTCAATAACCTTAATTTCCACTCATTTCCAGTCTATTCTGAACACCTCACACCTCACAATAGTGTTTTTATGTCCAAAACGTTGCACCGAGGTAGCTGGATGACTATGCTAAGCGACACGAGTGGGCGGCACAAACATGTGACCCATCTAGGCGTGAAACTGCAGTGGCAGACAGGATGGCAGTTTGAAAAACTAGGCCCCAAACTGTACATAATGCAAAGAAAAAAAAGAGGTGCAAGATGGAATTGTCCTTGGGCCCTCCCACCCACCCTTATGTTGTATAAACAGGACATGCACACTTTAACAAACCAATCATTTCAGCGCCAGGGTCTGCCACACAACTGTGGCTGAAATGATTGGTTCGTTTGGGCCCCCACAAAACAAGCTGGCAATTAATGTGTCCCTGCACAAACTGGCTCTATGGAGGCAAGATGTCATCCTCATCCTCCTCATCCACCGATTCCTCACCCTCTTCAGAGTGTACATCCTCATCCTCACAAAGTATTAACTCGTCCCCACTTGAATCCACCACCACAGGTCCCTCTGTACCTTCTGGAGGCTGGTCTCCCTGGAAGAGCTGATAATTCATTTTGATGAACATCATCTTCTCCACATTCTGTGGAAGCAACCTCCTACGCCTTTCGCTGACAAGGTTCCCGGCTGCACTAAACACTCTTTCGGAGTACACACTGGAGGGGGGGGCAACTCAGGTAAAATAGAGCCAGTTTGTACAGGGGCCTCCAAATTGCCTCTTTTTCCTGCCAGTACAGGTATGGACTGTCTGCCATGCCTACTTGGATGCTGTCACCGATGTAATCCTCCACCATTCTGTCAATGGTGACAGTATCATATGCAGTGACAGTAGACATGTCAGAAATTGTTGCCTGGTCCTTCAGTCCGGACCAGATGTCCAAACTTGGTCCTGCCTGCCCTGCATCACCGCCAGCGGGTTGCTTAGGATACCTAAGTTTTTTCCTGGCAGCCCCAGTTGCGGGAGAAAATGAAGAAGGAGCCGTTGACGTGTCACGTTCCGTTTCAGCTGACAGTGTGTTCACCAGCAGGTCTTTGCACCTCTGCAGGCTTGTGTCGGCCGGAAAGAGAGACACCACATAGGCTTTAAACCTAGGATCGAGCACGGTGGCCAAAACGTAGTGGTCTGATTTCAACAGATTGACCACCCTGGAATCCTGGCAAAGCGAATGAAGGGCTTCATCCACAAGTCCCACATGCCGAGCGGAATCGCTCCGTCTTAGCTCCTCCTTCACTTTCTCCAGCTGCTTCTGCAAAAGCCTGATGAGGGGAATGACCTGACTCAAGCTGGCAGTGTCTGAACTGACTTCACGTGTGGCAAGTTCGAAGGGCTGGAGAACCTTGCACAACACGGAAATCATTCTCCACTGCGCTTGAGTCAGGTGCATACCCCCTCCATTGCCTATGTCATAGGTGGATGTATAGGCTTGTATGGCCTTTTGCTGCTCCTCCATCCTCTGATGCATATAGAGGGTTGAGTTCCACCGCGTCACAACCTCTTGCTTCAGGTGATGGCGGGGCAGGTTCAAGAGTGTTTGCTGGCGCTCCAGTCTTCGGCACGCAGTCGCTGAATGGCGAAAGTGGCCAGAAATTTTTCGGGCCACCCAAAGCGTCTCCTGCACGCCCCTGTCGCTTTTCAGAAAATTCTGCACCACCAAGTTTATTGTGTGAGCAAAACATGGGACGTGCTGGAATTTGCCCAGATGTAATGCCCGCACAATATTGGTGGCGTTGTCAGATATCACAAATCCCCAGGAGAGTCTAAGTGGGGTAAGCCACTGGGCGATGATTTCCCTCAGTTTCTCTAAGAGGTTGTCGGCGGTGTGCCTCTTACTGAAACCGGTGATACACAGCGTAGCCTGCCTTGTAACGAGCTGGCATTTCTGAGATGCTGCTACTGGTGACGCTGCTGCTGTTGCTGCGTAAGGTGATACATCTACCCAGTGGGCTGTCACAGTCATATAGTCCTTAGTCTGCCCTGTTCCACTTGTCCACATGTCCGTGGTTAAGTGGACATTGTGTACAACGTCATTTTTCAGGACACTGAGGACACTTTTTCTGACGTTTCTGTACAGTCTCGGTATCGCCTGCCTAGTGAAGTGGAATCTAGACGGGATTTGGAACCGGGGACACACTACCTCCATCAATTGTCTAAATCCCACTGCACTAATGGCGGATACCGGACGCACGTCTAACACCAACATAGCAGTCAAGGCCTCAGTTATACGTTTTGCTTCAGGATGACTGCTGTCGTACTTCATCCTCCTCGCTAAGGACTGTTGGAGGGTCAATTGTTTAGTAAAAGTAGTGGTGTTCCTAC
Organism: Taudactylus pleione; assembly: GCA_031769625.1. Classification (NCBI taxonomy): domain Eukaryota; kingdom Metazoa; phylum Chordata; class Amphibia; order Anura; family Myobatrachidae; genus Taudactylus; species Taudactylus pleione. Next base: position 7,766,614 of record JAUIMM010000844.1, read on the forward strand.
TTCCTCTCTGGGATGATGAACGACTCCCAGCAGCAGCAACAGCAGCAGCGGCAGCAGTAGGCGTAGCAATGCAGGATCCTCCAGAGGAATCCCGGATAGGAGAGTCAGTCATGCCAGTGACATGGCCTGCAGGACTACTTCCGATCCTGACTAAGGAGGAAATTGACGAGGAGGGAGTTGACGGTGTGGTTTGCAGGCACTTGGATACAACAGGACAACGGGATTTAGGTGTCCCTGGACTGCTTACGGTCTTAGCCAAAGTTTCTGAACTTGACAGTAACTTTTTATGAACGCGCTGCAGGTGCCGTATAAGGGAGGATGTTCCTAGGTGGTTGACGTCCCTACCCCTACTTATTTCACCTTTACATATGGTACATATGGCAAGACAGTTGTTGTCCGGATTTGGATAGAAATATTACCAGACCAAAGAGGTGGAATGTTTGGTCTTCTGCCCAGGCATGACCGTGATGGGCTTTTTCATCCCACGGACAAAAACTGTCTCCCCCGGAGCCTGATTTAAACAAACCACATCACCATCAGAATCCTCCTCGCCAACTTCCTCCTCAGCGCCAGCTACACCAGTGTCCTCATCCTGTTGTACTTCAACAGTGACATCTTCAATTTGCATATCAGCAAGTGGACTGTGGGTGCTCCTTTCAGCACTTGCAGGGGGCGTGCAAATGGTGGAAAGAGCCACCTCTTCCCGTCCAGTGCTGGGAAGGTCAGGCATCGCAACCACCACCACACTTGGACTCTCCTTGGGGATTTGTGATATCTTCTTAGAAAGCACAGTTCTTCGCTGTGCTTTTGCCAGCTTAACTCTTTTGATTTTTTTAGTGGGAGGAGGGCTTCCATCGTCATGTGAAGCTGAACCACTAGTCATGAACATACTAGGGATCGACCTTAGCCGTTCCTTGCCACTCCGTGTCGTAAATGGCATATTGGCAAGTTTACGTTTCTCTTCAGCTGATTTAAATGTCTTTTTCAAGGTCATTTTCCTGAACTTTGCCATTTGGGATTGTATGTGCCCTCTACTATGACATTGGGCATCGGCCTTGGCAGACGACGTTGATGGCATGTTATCGTCTATGTCATGACTAGTGGCAGCAGCTTCAGCACTAGGAGGAAGTGGTTCTTGATCTTTCTCTATTTTATTTTTATCGGAGAAAGTTTGGTCCTCCATTTATGTTATATCGATTTGATATATACGTGCGGCTAAACACAGAAAATAATTTTTTTTTTGGTTTGGACTGGAGTGTACTTTGTGGGTTACAGCACCCTTTAACGGTCAAGCCAGCCGGCCCTTTACTTATGACACAGGCGCACGCTTGGCACTACTTTGTTGATGCACGTGCGGCTACTGCGCACACAATTCACAAACACAGAAAATAATTTTTTTTTGGTTTGGACTGGAGTGTACTTTCGGGGGTTACAGCACCCTTTAACGGTCAAGCCAGCCGGCCCTTTACTTATGACACAGGCGCACGCTTGGCACTCCTTTGTTGATGCACGTGCGGCTACTGCGCACACAATTCACAAACACAGAAAATAATTTTTTTTTGGTTTGGACTGGAGTGTACTTTCGGGGGTTACAGCACCCTTTAACGGTCAAGCCAGCCGGCCCTTTACTTATGACACAGGCGCACGCTTGGCACTACTTTGTTGATGCACGTGCGGCTACTGCGCACACAATTCACAAACACAGAAAATAATTTTTTTTTGGTTTGGACTGGAGTGTACTTTCGGGGGTTACAGCACCCTTTAACGGTCAAGCCAGCCGGCCCTTTACTTATGACACAGGCGCACGCTTGGCACTACTTTGTTGATGCACGTGCGGCTACTGCGCACACAATTCACAAACACAGAAAATAATTTTTTTTTGGTTTGGACTGGAGTGTACTTTCGGGGGTTACAGCACCCTTTAACGGTCAAGCCAGCCGGCCCTTTACTTATGACACAGGCGCACGCTTGGCACTACTTTGTTGATGCACGTGCGGCTACTGCGCACACAATTCACAAACACAGAAAATAATTTTTTTTTGGTTTGGACTGGAGTGTACTTTCGGGGGTTACAGCACCCTTTAATGGTCAAGCCAGCCGGCCCTTTACTTATGACACAGGCGCACGCTTGGCACTACTTTGTTGATGCACGTGCGGCTACTGCGCACACAATTCACAAACACAGAAAATAATTTTTTTTTTGGTTTGGACTGGAGTGTACTTTGGGGGTTACAGCACCCTTTAACGGTCAAGCCAGCCGGCCCTTTACTTATGACACAGGCGCACGCTTGGCACTACTTTGTTGATGCACGTGCGGCTACTGCGCACACAATTCACAAACACAGAAAATAATTTTTTTTTTGGTTTGGACTGGAGTGTACTTTCGGGGGTTACAGCACCCTTAACGGTCAAGCCAGCCGGCCCTTTACTTATGACACAGGTGCACGCTTGGCACTACTTTGTTGATGCACGTGCGGCTACTGCGCACACAATTCACAAACACAGAAAATAATTTTTTTTTGGTTTGGACTGGAGTGTACTTTCGGGGGTTACAGCACCCTTTAACGGTCAAGCCAGCCGGCCCTTTACTTATGACACAGGCGCACGCTTGGCACTACTTTGTTGATGCACGTGCGGCTACTGCGCACACAATTCACAAACACAGAAAATAATTTTTTTTTTGGTTTGGACTGGAGTGTACTTTGGGGGTTACAGCACCCTTAACGGTCAAGCCAGCCGGCCCTTTACTTATGACACAGGTGCACGCTTGGCACTACTTTGTTGATGCACGTGCGGCTACTGCGCACACAATTCACAAACACAGAAAATAATTTTTTTTTTGGTTTGGACTGGAGTGTACTTTCGGGGGTTACAGCACCCTTAATGGTCAAGCCAGCCGGCCCTTTACTTATGACACAGGCGCACGCTTGGCACTACTTTGTTGATGCACGTGCGGCTACTGCGCACACAATTCACAAACACAGAAAATAATTTTTTTTTTGGTTTGGACTGGAGTGTACTTTCGGGGGTTACAGCACCCTTAACGGTCAAGCCAGCCGGCCCTTTACTTATGACACAGGCGCACGCTTGGCACTACTTTGTTGATGCACGTGCGGCTACTGCGCACACAATTCACAAACACAGAAAATATATTATTTTTTAGCCCTTGGGGGGAGCACCCCTGATGGACAGAGCACCCCCTGGACAACACTACAGCACTCCTTTAGGACTGGGACACTGCACAGGACTTTGGAGTGGACACAGCCCCTATGGAGAACTGACTGCACAACACAGTCCATCCAGCCCCTATGGACTTTGAAGTAGTGGACACAGCCCCTATTAACAACAGCAGCACAGCACAACACAGCCAGCCCCTATGGACTTTGAAGTAGTGGACAACAGCAGCACTACACTACACTACACTACACTACACAGCCCTAACTCCCACCCTCCCTCTTCACTGTCCACAGCCGAGTGAGAAAATGGCGCCGACGCCGGTACCTTATATAGGATCCAAAACCCGCGAGACTCGGAAGGCGGGATGATGACGTTTTGCCTCGATTTCAGATCCGAGTCAGGCGGGAAAAGTCGAGCCTGACTCGGATCGGACTCGGATCGGGGGGGCTCGGGGGGGTTCGGATTTCAGAAATCCGAACCCGCTCACCCCTAGTTTTAATACACTTCCTGGAGATGACGTGCGCTAGTGGGCATCTCAACATACGCTAATGGGTGTCTGCATACACAGAGTGATCGCTCGCACAGACAAAGTGGGTGTGCTTATGCCTTGGCGATCTCTTCCCATGTCGTCACTTAGAAAAATTTGCATATGATGGATGCGAGCGCTCGCATCTAGCAAGCGGGTCTGAATCAGTCTGAATGAGTCCATAGAGTACACAAGTACCTTAATTTGTAAGTTGCCACATAAATCAGGACACTGAGTAGAACAAGTCATACATAAAAAGGTATAAGATAAGTACATATGAGGTGTAATGCCTCCATGGCGTTTAGTGAACACGACATGGTGACTGTAGTAACAACAATCGTAATAAATAATAATAATATTTTTATTTAAATCACTCTATCCTCCAATAGGACACAGAAACCATGGCCATACAGTAATATGGTGATTTCGATTTGCAGAAAATACAGAGACCATAAACATATTACAGAGAAGAGGCAGCCAGGAACCCGGGATGATACATGAAGTGAGGGGAAAGTCTCCATAACATGGTGTCCAACTTATTGTATTGCACTGTACTACCACAAGAAATTAGTATTACAGTACCTGTGTCCACACCCAAAAAACATTGGTGTAAAACCAATTGATATGTTGTGATGTCCACAGGTGATAAATAATAGACACCAGCAAAAATAAGTATTTTAGGCACACCAGACGGAAAGACTGAAACAGGAGCATGGGTTTATTGCCATGCCCAGATTGTACAGCCGTACTCACAGTTACATCAATATGCACAGTATATGGAGAGGAGCTTACAGAGGACTAGTTGGTCATGTATGGTAGCAGGTAGAGAAGGATAATGTGGGGTATTGTTGCAGCTAAATACTACACATTGACATCTAAATTGTACCGTGGCTCTCAAACACAGTGGCAAGATGTCGAGATGCATTTGCAGAAGACCCAACGGTGGCCATCTTGGTAAAGGCGAAGATAGCTCACTGGGTTGATGTACAAAGCCGTGGAGAGAGATAAAGTACCAACCAATCAGCTCCTAACTGCCATTTTTCAAACACAGCCTGTAAAGTGAAATTGATTGGTTGGTACTTTATCTCTTTCCACTTTATCTCTCTCCAAGGCTTAATACATCTCCCCATTAGGAGCATCATGGAGACAGCGCAGTAGTGCACTCCATATACCAACAAAACCTGCATGACCTTTGGTCACTTATTGCTCAAACTACTGTAGGCCAGGGCAGACTAAGGTGCCAGAGAGGAGGTGCAGAGACCAGCTGTACACTTCATTCCACATATACAGAGAAGACACAGATGCGAGACAGAGGGCAGAAAGGGCAGAGACGGTTTTGCCTGTAAGAGCTTATAATATAGAGTTCATTTTTAAGTTGATTTGCACCCGGTATTTTAAAATCAAGAATACACTTAAATGTTTGGGTAATTTAACCTCCAATTTTAATTGAATTTACTGTATATCAACATTTCGGAGAGCATTGATGAAGTGCACCTGGTGACCACCGCAAAAACGTATCTTTATAAATAGGTGTTGACATAAACAGTAAAGATTATACACTCACATAAAATAATAATGAAATTAATTTATTAGGATAACAGCATACTAAAACAATAATATATACTCCAGATAAGTACTCAACACTTTGAAAACTTAAACAAGACAATTCCTGAAGTGAAAATGGACGGTTATATTAGCCGTATATGTGAAGTTACAACCCACACTGGTGAAAAATTGCTAATACCAGTATTCTGGGGAGACAGATTTACAAACACGAAAGACATGCATGAAATATGGTGCAGGTTGGCAACATCCAAATGTTATATTCCCATAGGATTATGATCCTTCTCTGTGAAAAGCCTTTTATGAGTAGATCAAGTGTCATCATGACATAATTATCAAACATATATATGTTTTAAACTCGCTGCGAGTTTAAAAAATGTTTTGGAGGCATTCAGCATGCCTCCCTAACTAATGTATCACTTCCGAAAAGCTGCTCTTTTTGCGGAGTCAGCTTTTCGGAAAAGTGATACTTTTACCCCTACGGGTGAGGTATCCATAAGGATTTCCTCACTGTATCTGCCCTCCCTCTCTATTCCCCGCTGTCTGTCACCCTCTGCCCTGCATCCTCCGCTGTTTGATATGGCCACAACCCCCCCTGCGCGTGTCCGTCACCCCCCATGGGTGTCCGATCGCCACTCCGCTGCATCCCCTCCCCCCGGCTTACCTATCTTCTGTATTCTGCCAGTGAATCCGGGCCACATGTCTGCGGTGTCCTTTTGCTGGCTGCAGTGGCTGGGCTGGCGTGTAAATCAGCAGCCTATGAAGATTATCTCAGGATGGCGTTCAGTAACACCATCTGATTCCGGAAAAAATGCTTTTTCGGGATTTGATGCACAATTTTCACCTGCTTTTGTAAAAAATAAGTGATCAAACCGTCTTGCACATCAAGATGCATGCTTACCCTCCCCTCCTAGGAGTATGAAAATGTAAATGCCCACAAGTCCAACCTGATACTGAACCAAAACACTTGTGGATGATTTTGCCAAAACCAAAACACGACAATGATTTAGAAGAACTAAAACCAAAACACGCGTTTGCTTTTAGTGATGTGCACAGACCCCCGTGTTTTTATTCTGCGCCTGGATATCACACCCAACCCCTTCCATGTAATACAAAACACACAAGATCCAGTTTTTAGATCCGATTTCTGAACTGGAGTTCATACTCGGGTCCCTGAAGTTCACCCAGCTCATCTGTACTTGCTTTAGCCTCATTTATATACATACAATTTTCAGGCACAGTCCTGCTAACCCACTCTTGGGCCACAGCAGTCAGCATGGGGGAAAGGGTGATCTGTACGCACACCGATTGCCTGTTACCAAATTTTCTGAGGCATGTATGTATATCTGATATTATTCATAAGAGTGAGAGTATATGGGAACTGTCTTCATTATACAGTATGTGCCATTTTTATATGCAACGTTTTCTTACATTTTATTACATTAATCAGGGTACAACTAGAACAGTGCTTCTCCACCGAAGTGCAACAAAATGGTTTGCATTAAAAATATGGGACGAAACCCAAAGACCAATAGCTGGTGCATTACTGAAGTGCTTTTGTGGAGTGAAAATGTCAATGTACCCCTCTGCCTGGCAAGCAATTCCCCTTTATCTCATTAACATAATATCACTTTGCAGAAGGAAATCTCATTTCTGTAATGCTCTGCAAAATGAAGCCATTGGCAAACCTATAGTGTACTTTACATAGGGCACCTTCACCCTGCCCAAGCGATGTCCCCTGGCGTCGCAAACTTCTGATCTTCATCAAAGGCTACCAACTCAAGGCACATGGTGGATCTGAGGCTGCTTTTTCATTGTGCAGCAGACACTTTGTAAATTGACTTCTGTGTATTACTGAGCGAAGATATACATAAAATTTAAATGTGCGCCAATCCCTGTGTGTTGGTTCTGGATCCGGATTCATCTTTGTGTTTTGGTTTTGCAAAACCACCCTCACATGTTTTGGTTCTGTATTTAAAAAAGAATATATTAAAAAAAGCTAAAATTACGTAATTTTGACCTGTGAGCTTGCAATCCAAACCCGAGTTTGGTTTTTAAATCCGAGTTCTGAACTACGGGAAGATCCGAACTGCCACTCGGTTCCACTCCTACCCCAAAGTGATTCCCTTGGACTCAGAAGCCCTAAATTCGGTTGTTGTCGGTTCTCTAAGAACCGTATCCGCACTTCTCTAACACAAAATATCTAATGTCATTATACTTTATATGTTTGTTATACTCGCTCTTTCGCTTCTGGTTTAATATCTAAAAATTTCAGTTAAGCGGCTTACTGGTCCTTTAAATCCAATCTACAGCCATATCAGACTCTGAGCAGTCTCCACAACATGTAACATCTTACTAGAACAATGGCATCGATCCATTACAAGAGAATGATAGAAGATCAGGAAGAAGCTTAGCCAGAGACTCTGCTCTTTACATTTGTATCTGCTGTTATAAGAGTGCTTGGATGGGCCGCATTGTCAGAAGGAAAAATGGCCTCTAGTGAGAAACACTTGGAAGATAGAACTTTGTGCCAGAATATTTCTGTCTAGAATAGATAAAGAAACTACTCCCCCTCTATCTCCATGGAAGCGTCTGGAGTCATGGATCAGCAAGGATGGGTTTCCTTTGCAGAAACAACTGGACCATTCCGTAAGGAATAAATCAGGAAGTTATATGTCTCTTCCTGTTTCCTAGACAATTTATGACTGTCTGATATGACTCTTAATACATTTGCTTAAAGGATTTAATTTAGGGAATATTCTTGGTGTGTTAGGTCTTCTCAGGAGAAACTGAAGTGTGAAGAAAAAATTATGAGACTGATGTATTGTATATTTGTATATGTGTGTGTACATTATATATATATACACATATGTATATATGTGTGTCCATTTGTCAATAAATACATTATATATGTATATATATATATATATATATATATTTACCACTGGACCGGCACTCACAAACAGATATACAGCAGCTGTGGTCGGTGCCTTCACAGGTATAGTATATATAGCAGAAGGTGCGGCACTCAGGACACAAAAATAGAGTCACAGACTAGAGTTTTGGTCAACAACGTTTCAGTATTCTAACTGCCTTCAGGTTACCACAGAAATGAGTAATTGACATACCTTTATACTAGGGGTGTGCACCGGCCACTTTTCGTGTTTTGTGTTTTGGTTTTGGATCTGGATCTTTCTTCGTGTTTTGGATCTGGATTGGTTTTGCCAAAACCACCCTTCCGTGTTTTGGGTTCTGGGTTTTGTGTTTTGGATCTGGATTTTTTCTTAAAAAATAAAAAAAAACGTTAAAATCACATAAAATGGGCCTTTTTTTGTTCCTATGCTATTAATAACCCCAATAACATTAATTTCCACTCATTTCCACTCTATTCTGAACACCTCACACCTCACAATATTGTTTTTAGGCCAAAAGGTTGCACCGAGGTAGCTGGATGACTATGCTAAGCGACACAAGTGGGCGGCACAAACACGTGGCCCATCTTGGAGTGGCACTGCAGTGGCAGACAGGAAGCCAATCAGCGTTATGGTGCCCATTTGCATGTACCACGAACCCGGGAGATCCGTGCTACATGCATCTGTGTGATTGGCACAGAGCAATGACAGGTCCGTGAGACCCGTCTTTGCTGCTGTGGTAAAAAAAAAAAAAAAAAAAACCTGTGCAAAAAAAGAAAAAAATGGCGTGCACCCCCCCAAAATAGAGCAACCAGCCCCGGGCATTAGTAACCCAGTGCTGGGTGTGCTTAAATACAGGGGACAAACGACGTAGGGGTCCCCTGTACTTAAGCACAACCAGCACCGGGCTAGTCAGAACCAGCGCTGGTTGCCAAAATACGGGGGACAAACGACGTAGGGGTCCCCCGTATTCTGCGCAACCAGCTCTGGGCTCTGATCCGGTCCTGGTTCTGGAAATACAGGGGAAAAAAATTAGTAGGGTTCCCCTGTATGTTCCAGAACCAGCACTGGACTTTTTCTAGCGGGGGGCTGATGCCACAGCCAGGGGAGCCCTTTCACCGGGCCCCCCAGCCGCAGCATCAGCCCTGACCGCTAGTCAGCCCAGGCCGGGGATCCCTGGAGAGCTGGGGACCCCCCCAATAAAGGGGTCACCCTCTCCAGGGCACCCATGGCCCAGGCTGATAGCCCGGGGCTATCCCCGCCACCCCTGGTGGCGGTGGGTGGCGGGTTGATTGTGTGGTGTGGTGTAAATAAAGAATATCAAACATTATCTTTACAAGTAGAACTGCAAGTCCCAGCTAGCCTGCCCCGCATGCTGGTACTTGGAGAACCACAAGTACCAGCATGCAGGTCATTAAGGGCCCACTAGTACTTGTAGTTCACCTGTAAAAAAAATGTTTAAAAAAACACAGGACACAAACACCGTGACAGTATAAGTTTATTAAACATACATACACACACACATACATGTACACATACTCACCTATGTAACCTGTAGCATCGGTCCACTTGTCCGGTAAAGTATCCATAGGGGACCTGTGAAAAAAAACATACTCACCATCTCCTATGCGAGGTTCTGTCCTCTTCGTTCCAAAGTAGGCATCCCCGGACTTGGCAAAAAAAAAAAACGAAAACGCGATCCACGAACTTAGTACCGTTCTATAGAACGGTACTTCCCGAATGAGAGCTTAGCGGCGGGGTATCACCATGGAAACCACGCTGCTAAGCGTTCATTGGCTGAGAGAGGTCATCTCCCGTCTCTCAGCCAATGAACGGCTCCATCCATTGTAGTCAATGGTGGGAGCCGCAGGGTAAACTTTAATAACCTTGCGGCTCCCACCATTGACTACAATGGAGGGAGCCGTTCATTGGCTGAGAGACGGGAGATGACCTCTCTCAGCCAATGAACGTTTAGCAGCGGGGTTTCCATGGTGATACCCCGCCGCTAAGCTCTCATTCGGGAAGTACCGTTCTATAGAACGGTACTAAGTTCGTGGATCGCGTTTTCGTTTTTTTATTTTGCCAAGTCCGGGGATGCCTACTTTGGAACGAAGAGGACAGAACCTTGCATAGGAGATGGTGAGTATGTTTTTTTTCACAGGTCCCCTATGGATACTTTACCGGACAAGTGGACCGATGCTACAGGTTACATAGGTGAGTATGTGTACATGTGTGTGTGTGTATGTATGTTTAATAAACTTATACTGTCACGGTGTGTGTGTCCTGTGTTTTTTTAAACATTTTTTTTACAGGTGAACTACAAGTACTAGTGGGCCCTTAATGCCCTGCATGCTGGTACTTGTGGTTCTCCAAGTACCAGCATGCAGGGCAGGCTAGCTGGGACTTGCAGTTCTACTTGTAAAGACAATGTTTGATATTCTTTATTTACACCACACCACACAATCAACCCGCCACCCACCGCCACCAGGGGTGGCGGGGATAGCCCCGGGCTATCAGCCTGGGCCTGGGGTGCCCTGGAGAGGGTGACCCCTTTATTGGGGGGGTCCCCAGCTCACCAGGGATCCCCGGCCTGGGCTGACTAGTGGTCAGGGCTGATGCTGCGGCTGGGGGGCCCGGTGAAAGGGCTCCCCTGGCTGTGGCATCAGCCCCCCGCTAGAAAAAGTCCAGTGCTGGTTCTGGAACATACAGGGGAACCCTACTAATTTTTTTTCCCCTGTATTTCCAGAACCAGGACCGGATCAGAGCCCAGAGCTGGTTGCGCAGAATACGGGGGACCCCTACGTCGTTTGTCCCCCGTATTTTGGCAACCAGCGCTGGTTCTGACTAGCCCGGTGCTGGTTGTGCTTAAGTACAGGGGACCCCTATGTCGTTTGTCCCCTGTATTTAAGCACACCCAGCACTGGGTCACTAATGCCCGGGGCTGGTTGCTCTTTTTTTGGGGGGGCACGCAATTTTTTCTTTTTTTACACAGGTTTTTTTTTTTTTTTTTTACCACAGCAGCACAGACGGGTCTCACGGACCCGTCAGTGCTCTGTGTCAATGACACAGATGCAAGTAGCACGGATCTCCTGGTCCGTGCGTGCATCTGTGTCATTGAAATACACAGCAACACAGACGGGTCTCACTGACCCATCTGTGCTCTGTGTCACTGTCAGTCACACAGATGCATGTAGCACGGATCTCACGAGTCCGTGCTACATGCAAATGAGCACCATAATGCTGATTCACTGAGAGCCGTGACAGACGGCTCTATCAGCCAATCAGCACTTTGCCCATTAAAGGCAAAGGCATTTTTTTAAAATGGCCACTCGAGGCAAAACCTCGAGATCCGACAGCAGATCTCGAGGTTTTGCCTCGGGAGAGGGATCCGGGGCAGACAGGGAGATCCGAGCTTGGGCTCGGATCACCCTGGATCCCCGAAGTTCGGGTGGGTTCGGTTCTCAGGGAACCAAACCCACTCATCCCTACTTTATACAAGCCTGCTCACCCCACGTGCATCAAAACCGGCTTCCCGGAGCGGCACCACTCACCGTCCAAAGTCGCCTTATCCTGACGTCATCACGCTAGCAGCGTGGTTGCGTCATCAAAGTGCAATGTATCCCCATCACCATAGCTACCAATAAGCGTCCTAGCTGGCGCCAGCACTCTACGAAAGTACAAACAATTATACATACAATCAGCTGTCAGATGAGCATTAATAAATATAGATCTACATAGACCATAATAAAACTCCTATACCTATACTTCTTATTGCCTTCTACTATGAATGCCATATTAAGGTGCTTATATAAAGCATCTATAAGGGATAGTTTCATTTAAACCATTAGGGTATGCCACACCTAATCTAGCTATCCATTTAGCTTCACACTGCAGTAATTTGCGTGAACGGTCCCCCCCTCTTAGAGACGGTGTGATATGGTTGATCATCCTATATCGGAGACTGCTTAAAGGATGGCTTTTTTTTTTTAAATGGCAAGCAAAAAAAAGCCATCCTTTAAGCCGTCTTTGATATAGGATCTATCCCTTATGGATAGACGGTCTATGTAGATCTATATTTATTAATGCTCATCTGACAGCTGATTGTATGTATAATTGTTTGTACTTCGTAGAGTGCTGGCGCCATCTAGGACGCTTGTTGGTAGCTATGGTGATGGGGATACATTGCACTTTGATGACGCAACCACGCTGCTAGCGTGATGACATCAGGATAAGGCGACTTTGGACGGGTGAGTGGTCCCGCTTCGGGAAGCCGGTTTTGATGCACGTGGGGTGAGCAGGCTTGTATAAAGGTATGTCAATTACTCATTTCTGTTGTAACCTGAAGACAGTTAGAATACTGAAACGTTGCTGACCAAAACTCCAGTCTGTGACTCTATTTTTGTGTCCTGAGTGCTGCACCTTCTGCTATATGTATATATATATATATATATATATATATATATATATATAAATATATATAAATGTAGTGTAGCATGATATGCATACAGTTATCATGTCAACTTTTATTGACAGTGGTGAAATGTTGACGTGTTAGAATGTTGACATATTGTCCCTGGTGGCCCAGTGGTTACTTACCTGCTCCTGATGGCTGCAGCGAGTTCAGCGAGGCTTACAAGTCCCGGCGGTCATATGACTGTGAATTACGGGGAGAACTGTGATCCTCTAGCGTTTAAATGAGTATTTCTCCTCTAACCATAAAACAAACTCTCCCTCTAGTGCCAATTTCACCTACAAATGCTGCTGCCAAGAAAAAAATTATCTTTTCCAAGAGACCCACTGGTGATGAGGATGAGTCAACTTAGCGCACCAAAGTGAAACATAATTTTGACATCTGGTCAGGTTTAAAAGAATTGCCCACAATTATTAACACCTCTACTGTGATTCAATCTGATATATAAAGTATAAGATGCCCCTTCCTCCAGTGTGTACTCGGATTGAGTGTTTAGCAGAGCTGACAACCTTGTGAACATAGGAGAATACTGTACTTTCTCAAAATGTGGAAAAACTAATTTTCATAAGAATGAACCACAAATACAATAAGGAAAACCTTTGCTACCGATTGCAACAAAGTATAGAGACTTCTGAAATCGTGGATTCCAGTAGCAATGAGCTAATACTGTATGACGATGTTAACACCAATGAAGATGAGGAGGAAGAGGATGATAATGACATTATTACAGTTTAGAGATGATTAACAACACTGTTAGCTGCCTTAAGCCCATTGGTAGCTTGCTTTTTGAGGACCCAAACAAACCATGCACTTCAGCCACAAAAGTGGCAGTCCCTGTCGCTGAACAGCTTGGTGGGTGGGAGGGCCTCTTGCACCACTTTTTTTTCCATTATGGGCAGTATTTTTGGGGGGCATTGGTGACAACCTGTTTTGCATAGACAAACATTTTTATTGGTTATTGCTTAAACATGTAACTAATTTGCAACACATTTATAATTATTTGTGGTGCCTCACAAATTATAAAAACAAATTAACAGAATTATACTTAGTATTATTTTGGTAATATGAACAAGAAGTTACAAGGCCACATCTCAATTTTATTTTTTTTAATTAATGAACCTGCCTTATTATTATTATTATTATTATTATTATTATACTTTATTATATGGCGCCACAAGGGTTCCGCAGCACCTTACATAGTACATAAACAAAGTACAGAAACAGTATATAAACAGTTGAACAGAACAAGAAAACAGTGACATACAATACAAGATATTGCAAGACAGGCACATGGTATATAAACTTTACTGCAACAGTAGCAGGATGGCAAAAGTCAAGGGTTAGGTGCTGTTGTAAGGAGTATAGAGTCGATAACAATATAAGTAAAGTAAAGGAAGGAAAAGCACATGAGGGAAGAGGGCCCTGCTCGTGAGAGCTTACATTCTAAAGGGGAGGAGCAGACAGACAGGGGAGACACAGATGGGGTAGACAGTGATCATGGGACTGATGACAGATGGATGGATTCCAATTTTACAGTATGTGAAGAAGTTATTTGGATTAAGATTTACGTCACTGACATTCTACTTTACGTGATAGTTTTTGTAGGTGTCTGTGGAAAGCCATGGTTGTAATTTCAGTTTACCTGAAGTTTGATGGGTAGCTGGAGCCACTTCATCAAGGGCTATTTAAAGAGTTTGGTTAAGGTGTGAACCAGCAGTCTCAGGTAAATGTAGAAATTGTTGAAAGTAGTTGGAAAGAGATGTTCAGATGTAAAATAATGAAGAGTGTTGATTCCATAAGGCACATTTAATGATTTGGAGAGTGATGGGGGACACGTGAGGTTTGCAGGATATTTATTCCATAGTAAATCCGCTGTATGTGTGTGGGGCCTGGATTTGGTGATATGTTACTAGCTATTAAAAGCAGGAGGATAGAGAAGTAAAAATAGTTGTAGGAGGTGTGTAAAAGTTTTTTATAGTGACATAATAAGGTTGTAATAGTCAATGTATGATGAAAAGAAAGCTCATTAGTTTTTAGAGGAGGTGAGTGAATCAATGCGGCTGCAATAAGCACTATTAGGTGAGATACAGGGAGAGGTAAGGATGTTATATCCTTAGAGAAAATACAAAGGAGTGTTTTGATAAAAAGAAATCTGTAGTACATGGTGAGTTTTAGGTTAGTTATTTTTAGACAAATTTTAAAGAAATTAGTTTTTTTATCCGAAATTACCTTAGATGTTGGTTAATGTTTGTTCAACTGTTTCATTAACTGTTTCATTAGCAGACTTTGTGCATTTAACACTTGGTCCTTTTAACCACAGCTGCCAAAACAGCCACAGCTGCCCCTATACTGAATATAAAGGAATGGTATCCTTGATTAAGACAGGCTACATCTGAGTCAATTGGTCTGCTGATCAAGGAGATAACTTGCTCTGAGTTGGAGCAAAAACCTTCCACTACATATTCCACTTCCATTTCCCTGTACTGCCCTGGACCTCTGAGCTATTTACCCTCATACGCAGACTCTCTAAATGTACTACAGGGGAGTACTACAGGGATGCTACAGGGATGTGTTACCCAAATTTATGGCCATTTCTGTTCTCAGTTGCTGCAAAACAGCTCTCGCAAAGCCACGTCTCAAATTTAATGTTCTTAATAAATCAATCCTTTGCCTGTTTTCCACTGCATACTCCACCTCCATTTCCCTGTACTGCCCTCGGGCCCCTGATCTAGTTCATCAAAAATTGATTAATGAAAACATTTTTTTCCATGAGGTCATAATGTTTATTAAACTGCCATCCATTCTGCCACTGCTGTGCAGCAATGTTTCATAGATGTGCTATATTCTTTTAAACTGCTGTGTGTTTGTGCCACTGCTCTATTACCTAGTTTAGCCAGCCAGCCAGCCTTTGGCCAATATTGGTGAACAATATTGTTGTCACGATCAGGGTTTCTCGGCATGGTGGTCGACGGGTAATACCTGTGAGGTTGCTGTGGTGGGGGGTGTCTGGAGGTGGTGCTGGTGTTTGGCATGGGGCATTGGCTGTGCGTGGTTCTTTGCGGGCACATTGTCAGTCTGGGCTGGTGAGGCATGGCGGTGCTTCAGTTCCCCCCGGCATGGGCGCCGCCATTTTGCCTCCGGGCATTTGATTCAGTTGGGTCACATGCTCTCTCTGGTGGGTCACATGCTCTCTCCGACCAGTCACGGTGCGGCACTTGGTATATAGGGAGGTCCAGAGCCTCCCTTTATGGCCAGTACAATATGTTTCTCAGCGACAGCTGAGAGAGAGTTCCTGTGCTCATTACCTGCCTCCTTGGAAACGTTACCTAGCCTGTTACCTTGCCTGCTCCAACTGCCTGACTTCCCTGCACCCTCCATTTACCTTCCTCCTGTCTGAGTACCTGAATCTGCTGTCACCCTGCACCTTGCCTCCACTTACACTCTGCTGGATTATAATTCCCCTGCCTGCATATCATTTCAGCTCAACATATCTGCATATTGGACTGTTTCCTACCTGTCACTATCTGGACATTCTCCCATTTGCTTCATTACAGTTCCCAAGTGCACTTCAGTGCTTTACCTGGACTTTTTACTCTTGCCATATTCATGTCTACTAAACCACTCATTAAAAGTTCCACATTTTCATTTAAATCTGCTTCTGTGTCTGCTCCTATCACCACCCCGGGTCCACAACAAAACTAGAACCTCACAATTGTGAGCTGTGAGGTGGTCAAACTTGACTAAAAACGTTTGGAAAAAAATAATGTTTTTGAGGTTAGTATTACTGTAGGAACGAAAACAGACCCAAATTAAATAAGCTTAGCTGTTTTTATAATTTAAAAAAAATTCAGATAAAAAAAGATGTGAGGGTGGTTTTGGCAAAACCAAAATATATATATATATATAAGAGATGAGCAGTTTTGTTTTTCAGAAAACCGAACACACCTGAACATTGAGTTTACAAGTCGAACCGAGTGCCAATTCTGAATCACTATGGAGTTCCGAGTAGAACCAAGTCCTGTCAGTTCGGATCTAAAAACCAGATCTCGGGTTTTGGATTGCATTGTAAACAGATCCAAATGACATGATTGCAGCTGGTTTTCTCAATTTAAACTTGAGGGGATATATATATATATATATATATATATATATAAATCAGATGGTGAGCAGATTCTTTGAAAACTATAGCAGCAGTCCCGGTAGTTTTTTAACCAAGTCAATGCCGGTCTGTGAGCAATGCCTTAGGAATTAGGCCGGCGTCTTCCCCTCTCCGAAATCCCCGTATCCAAACACCGGGTTAAATGTATCTAAAAAATGAACAAAGGGGGCGCCACATAGTGCTTCATCAATGACATTTAATAACACTTATCATAAATTATAAAACGTATCAAAGGTGGTGGTCAGGCCACCGCGAGTGTAACAAGCTCCAAACATAAAAGACTGGTCGGTACAGCAACCTACTCCGGTAACATCAACCACAGAATGAGTCACGCTAGGCCACGCCTCTACGCGTTTCGTCAGACGGACTTCGTCAGAGGACTGGCCCAGCGTCACCAGTAATCCCCTTAAAAACACAATGTAGCAGATCAATCATTAAGCTCAATAGCTCAATAGATGGTCATACACCTGCCAATAATTAAGACAGCGACGAACAATATGCTCATCTACACAAATTCCATTAGTACAACATAATACAGTGATATACATCCATTAGTATAACAAAATACAATCGTATACATGTATAACAAATATTTTAAAAATATGTTAAAAACAGGTAAAAAACCTATACACGTTGCAACTTAAATACAACATAAAAAATACATATTGTATGTATTCTTTATGTTGTATTTAAGTTGCACTCGCGGTGGTCTGACCACCACCTTTGGTACGTTTTATCATTTATGATAAGTGTTATTAAATGTCATTGATATATATATATATATATATATATTAAAGATGAGCGGGTCCAGTTCTATGGGAACCGGACCCACCCAAATTTCGGGGATCCGAGACACAGCTCGGATCTTCCTGTCTGCCCCAGATCCCTAATCGAGGCAAAACCTTGCGATCCCGCTGCCTGCACTCCCACATTGAGGACACCACTGGCACCCCTGCACTGCCAACACTGTCAGCACACGTGCACTGAGGACACCGCTGGCACCCCTGCTTTGCTGACACCCTACACTGAGAACACTGTCAGCACCCTGACTCCCCATGTACTGAGGACACGATCAGCAACCCCACACTGCCGACACTGCCGGCACTCCCACACTGATGACACCACCGGAACCCCTGCACTGTTGACAGTGTCAGCACACATGCACTGAGGACACCGCTGGCACCCCCGCTTTGCCATGCACTTGAGGGCACCACCGGCACCCTGCACTAAGGACACTGCCAGCACCCCCACACTATTGTCTCATTTATTGAGGTCGCCGTCAGCAACCCCACTCTGCCATTACTCCCACATCGAGGGCATCCCCGCACAGCCAACACTGTCAGTACTCCTGCACTGAGGACACCGCTGGCACCCCTGCTCTGCCAACACTGCTGGCACTATGCACTCAGGACACAGCCAGGACCCCCACTCTGCCAACACCGCCACACTGCCAACACCGCCGGCACTTCTGCATTGTGGACACCACTGGAACTCTCACATTGAGGACACCGCTAGCACCCCGCACAGCCGACACTGTGGTGTATCCAACCCACACTGTATAACACACTGTATCCGTGTTGGAAGCTAAACTGCCACATGTTAGTGCCGCCCACTGCTGTCGCTTAGCTTAGTCAGCCAGCTAGCTGGATGCAACCTTTTGGCCCTAAACTAAATGAAAAAAATCAATATTATGAGGTGGTCAAAATTTATTGGAAATGACAGGAAATAAATGTTATTGAGGTTAATAATATGTAGGAACAAAAACAGGCACAAATTATGTGATTTTAGATGTTTTTATGATTTTTTAAAGAAAAAATACAGATCCAAAAACAAAACACACAGTTTGGCAAAACGAAATCCAGATCCAAAACACGAGGAGATATGGATCCAAAGCCAAAACATGGGGTCGGCGCACATATACATATATATATATATATATATATATATATATATATATATATATATATATATATATATGTGTGTGTGTGTGGTACCAGAAAATTGTTCTCACCTAAACTAAATGCAGCTCAGTTAATTATCTCAGGTGTTTTTCTCCAGAGTTTTCTCAGTGTAACACTAATGCTGGCCATACACTATAAAATTATGTCAGATATCTGTCCAATCTGGCTGGTTGAAATGAAAACCTGGTAATGTATGGGAGCAAATGATAATTAACCATTTGCTCACAAACACTGGAAAACAGACAAAAATGGTTGTTCAGACAAATTGGTTAAAACACACGAATTTAACCAATTTGCACAATAGTTTTTTGTCCGTTTTCCAGTGTTTAAAACCATATATTCGACTTTCATTTGTCCCATACATTACCTGGTTTTCATTCCAACCAGCCAGATTGGATTGCAATTTACTTATATTCATAGAAACTAGGGGTGTGCACCGGCCACTTTTCATGTTTTGTGTTTTGGTTTTGGATCTGGATCTTTCTTCGTGTTTTGGATCTGGATTGGTTTTGCCAAAACCACCCTTCCGTGTTTTGGGTTCAGGTGCAAGGTGCAAGATGGAATTGTCCTTGGGCCCTCCCACCCACCCTTATGTTGTATAAACAGGACATGCACACTTTAACAAACCAATCATTTCAGTGCCAGGGTCTGCCACACGACTGTGGCTGAAATCATTGGTTCGTTTGGGCCCCCACAAAACAAGCTGGCAATTAATCTGTCCCTGCACAAACTGGCTCTACGGAGGCAAGATGTCGTCCTCATCCTCCTCATCCACCGATTCCTCACCCTCTTCAGAGTTGTGTACATCCTCATCCTCACAGACTATTAACTCGTCCCCGCTGGAATCCACCACCACAGGTCCCTCTGTACGTTCTGGAGGCTGGTCTCCCTGAAAGAGTTGGTAATTCATTTTTATGAACATCATCTTCTCCACATTTTGTGGAAGCAGCCTCCTACGCCTTTCGCTGACAAGGTTCCCGGCTGCACTAAACACTCTTTCGGAGAACACACTGGAGGGGGGGCAACTCAGGTAAAATAGAGCCAGTTTGTACAGGGTCCTCCAAATTGCCTCTTTTTCCTGCCAGTACAGGTACGGACTGTCTGACATGCCTACTTGTATGCTGTCACCGATGTAATCCTCCACCATTCTGTCAATGGTGACAGTATCATATGCAGTGACAGTAGACATGTCAGAAATTGTTGCCAGGTCCTTCAGTCTGGACCAGATGTCCAAACTTGGTCCTGCCTGCCCTGCATCACCGTCAGCGGGTTGCTTAGGATACCTAAGTTTTTTCCTGGCAGCCCCAGTTGCGGGAGAAAATGAAGAAGGAGCTGTTGACGTGTCACGTTCCACTTCAGCTGACAGTGTTTTCACCAGCAGGTCTTTGCACCTATGCAGACTTGTGTCGGCCGGAAAGAGAGACACCACATAGGCTTTAAACCTAGGATCGAGCACGGTGGCCAAAATTTAGTGGTCTGATTTCAACAGATTGACCACCCTGGAATCCTGGCAAAGTGAATGAAGGGCTTCATCCACAAGTCCCACATGCCGAGCGGAATCGCTCCGTCTTAGCTCCTCCTTCACTTTCTCCAGCTGCTTCTGCAAAAGCCTGATGAGGGGAATGACCTGACTCAAGCTGGCAGTGTCTGAACTGACTTCACGTGTGGCAAGTTCGAAGGGCTGGAGAACCTTGCACAACACGGAAATCATTCTCCACTGCGCTTGAGTCAGGTGCATACCCCCTCCTTTGTCTATGTCATAGGTGGATGTATAGGCTTGAATGGCCTTTTGCTGTTCCTCCTTCCTCTGAAGCATATAGAGGGTTGAGTTCCACCGCGTCACAACCTCTTGCTTCAGGTGATGGCGGGGCAGGTTCAAGAGTGTTTGCTGGCGCTCCAGTCTTCGGCATGCAGTCGCTGAATGGCAAAAGTGGCCAGAAATTTTTCGGGCAACCCAAAGCGCCTCCTGCATGCCCCTGTCGCTTTTCAGAAAATTCTGCACCACCAAGTTTATTGTGTGAGCAAAACATGGGACGTGCTGGAATTTGCCCAGATGTAATGCCTGCACAATATTGGTGGCGTTGTCAGATATCACAAATCTCCAGGAGAGTCTAAGTGGGGTAAGCCACTGGGCGATGATTTCCCTCAGTTTCTCTAAGAGGTTGTCGGCGGTGTGCCTCTTACTGAAACTGGTAATACACAGCGTAGCCTGCCTTGGAACGAGCTGGCGTTTCTGAGATGCTGCTGCTAGTGACGCTGCTGTTGTTGCTGCGTAAGGTGATACATCTACCCAGTGGGCTGTCACAGTCATATAGTCCTTAGTCTGCCCTTTTCCACTTGTCCACATGTCCGTGGTTAAGTGGACATTGGGTACAACCGCATTTTTCAGGACACTGAGGACACTTTTTCTGACGTTTCTGTACAGTCTCGGTATCGCCTGCCTAGTGAAGTGGAATCTAGATGGGATTTGGAACCCGGGACACACTACCTCCATCAATTGTCTAAATCCCACTGCACTAATGGTGGATACCGGACGCACGTCTAACACCACCATAGCAGTCAAGGCCTCAGTTATACGTTTTGCTTCAGGATGACTGCTGTCGTACTTCATCCTCCTCGCTAAGGACTGTTGGAGGGTCAATTGTTTAGTAAAAGTAGTGGTGTTCCTACTTCCTCTCTGGGATGATGAACGACTCCCAGCAGCAGCAACAGCAGCAGCAGCAGCAGTAGGCGTAGCAATGCAGGATCCTCTGGAGGAATCCCGGATAGGAGAGTCAGCAATGCCAGAGACATGGCCTGCAGGACTACTTCCGATCCTGACTAAGGAGGAAATTGACGAGGAGGGATTTGACGGTGTGGTTTGCAGGCGCTTGGATACAACAGGACAACGGGATTTAGGTGTCCCTGGACTGCTTACGGTCTTAGCCAAAGTTTCTGAACTTGACAGTAACTTTTTATGAACGCGCTGCAGGTGCCGTATAAGGGAGGATGTTCCTAGGTGGCTAACGTCCCTACCCCTACTTATTTCACCTTTACATTTGGTACATATGGCAAGACAGTTGTTGTCCGGATTTGGATAGAAATATTGCCAGATCAAAGAGGTGGAATGTTTGGTCTTCTGCCCAGGCATGACCATCACGGGCTTTTTCATCCCACGGACAACAACTGTCTCCCCCGGAGCCTGATTTAAACAAACCACATCACCATCAGAATCCTCCTCGCCAACTTCCTCCTCAGCGCCAGCTACACCAGTATCCTCATCCTGTTGTACTTCAACAGTGACATCTTCAATTTGCATATCAGCAAGTGGACTGTGGGTGCTCCTTTCAGCACTTGCAAGGGGCGTGCAAATGGTGAAAAGAGCCACCTCTTCCCATCCAGTGCTGGGAAGGTCAGGCATTGCAACCGCCACCACACTTGGACTCTCCTTGGGGATTTGTGATATCTTCTTAGAACGCACAGTTCTTTGCTGTGCTTTTGCCAGCTTAACTCATTTGATTTTTTTAGCGGGAGGAGGGCTTCCATCATCATGTGAAGCTGAACCACTAGTCATGAACATAGGGAAAGACCTTAGCCGTTCCTTGTCACCCCGTGTCATAAATGGCATATTGGCAAGTTTACATTTCTCTTCAGATGATTTAAATGTTTTTTTTAAGGTCATTTTCCTGAACTTTGTCATTTGGGATTGTATGTGCCCTCTACTATGACATTGGGCATCGGCCTTGGCAGACGACGTTGATGGCATGTTATCGTCTATGTCATGACTAGTGGCAGCAGCTTCAGCACTAGGAGGAAATGGTTCTTGATCTTTCCCTATTTTATTTTTATCGGAGAAAGTTTGGTCCTCCATTTATGTGATATTGATTTGATATATACGTGAGGCTAAGGCGCACACAAACACAGAAAATATTTTTTTATTTTTGCTGGAGAGTAGTGCACTTTGTGGGTTACACCACCCTTTAAGAAATGAGCCTGCCGGCTCTTTACTTATGGGACACAGGCGCACGCTTGGCGCTGCTCCTTTGTTGATGCACACAATTCACAAACACAGAAAATATTTTTTTATTTTGTTTGAAGTGTACTTTAGGGGTTACAGCACCCTTTAACGGACAAGCCAGCCGGCCCTTTACTAATGGGACACAGGCGCATGCTTGGCGCTGCTCCTTTGTTGATGCACATGCAGCCACAGTGCACACAATTCACAAACACAGAAAATATTTTTTTATTTTGTTTGGAGTGTACTTTGGGGGTTACAGCACCCTTTAATGGACAAGCCAGCTGGCCCTTTACTAATGGGACACAGGCGCACGCTTGGCACTGCTCCTTTGTTGATGCACGTGCAGCCACAGTGCACACAATTCACAAACACAGAAAATATTTTTTTATTTTGTTTGGAGTGTACTTTGGGGGTTACAACACCCTTTAACGGACAAGCCAGCCGGCCCTTTACTAATGGGACACAGGCGCACGCTTGGCGCTGCTCCTTGTTGATACACGTGCATCCACAGTGCACACAATTCACAAACACAGAAAATATTGTTTTATTTTGTTTGGAGTGTACTTTGGGGGTTACAGCACCCTTTAACGGACAAGCCAGCTGGTCCTTTACTAATGGGACACAGGCGCATGCTTGGCGCTGCTCCTTTGTTGATGCACGTGTAGCCACAGTGCACACAACTCACAAACACAGAAAATATTTTTTCTTTTGTTTGGAGTGCACCTTGGGGGTTGCAGCACCCTTTAACGGTCATGCCAGCCGGCCCTTTACTTATGACACAGGCGCAAGCTTGGCACTACTTTGATGATGCACGTGCGGCTACTGTGCACACAATTCACAAATACAGGAAAAATATATATTTTTTTTGCACTTGGGAGGAGCACCCCTGATGGACAAAGCACCCCCTGGACAACACTACAGCACCCCTTTAGGACTGGGACACTGCACAGGACTTTGGAGTGGACACAGCCCCTATGGACAACTGACTGCACAACACAGTCCAGCCAGCCCCTATGGAATTTGGAGGAGTGGACACAGCCCCTATGGACAACAGCAGCACAGCGCAGCGCAGCACAGCACAGCACAACACTACACTGCACTACACTACACTACACAGCCCAGCCAGCCCTAACTCCCACCCTCCCTCTTCACTGTCCACAGCCGAGTGAGAAAATGGCGCCGACGGGGGTACCTTATATAGGATCCAAAACCCGCGAGACCCGTAAGGCGGGATGATGACGTTTTGCCTCGATTTCAGATCCGAGTCAGGCGGGAAAAGTCGAGCCTGACTCGGATCGGCCTCGGTTTGGGGGGGCTCGGATTTCAGAAATCCGAACCTGCTCACCCTTAATAGAAACACAATGTTTGAACAAAACTTTGCTCATCTCTAGTTGGACATAAATTAATTGAGATATTTAAACCAGTGCCATAAAGTGAACAAAATAGAGCAGAATCCAGCCTAGTGAAAATAATCACACAGGAGCCATGTTTAATCTGCATCTGTACTTCAACGAACACTCTTAAACTGAAACTCCAATTTCCTGTTTTACAAAATCCTATATGCTGGATTTATATTCAAGTAGGTAAATATTTGCTTTCAATCGCTTCTTTATTTCCTGAGTACATGCGTTCCTTCAGCCTGTAGATTATCTGGATACTATGTTCGGACACATTTTACTAAGACTAATTATTTGCTGTACTTAGAAACATAATCAAACCAAAGCACTGCCTGTGTATTCACAAATCTACGAGCATGAAGCTGAAATAACACAGGTCGTATTTATACAATAATATGATTCAAATATTTAAACGCTGAGTACAGCTCTCAAAACATAAAATACTTGTTTTATTTCTTTTCTCTTTAGCTAGTTTACACAGCTGTGCTGAGAAATGCTTCCTCCTGATTGTAGTTATCAAATTAAACTTGTCTTGTGTAATTATGTTAGCTACCAGCTTTATCCAATGAAACATTAGTGAAACTGGTGCTTTGACATAATATTAAAGTTTAATAGCTTTGAACAATTGTGAACTAACATAAAAGATCCTGCTTATCAAAGCCAATTTGATCATGTCCGTAACTAGGGGAGTGCAAGCGGTGCCGTCACCCAGTGCCTGGGGACGAGACTGTCATTTCCCCACTACACCTGCATTTCGCACGCAGGGTACTTGGAATGCCATCTTGCAGACAGTACAGCCACACACAGCATTCTAAGGCCGTCCTGGTGTCAGCGACCAAACTTCCTCAGCGAATCGGCATGACATCATGTGTTGGGTAGGGTCCATCACATGGTGCAAAATTGTCCTGCTTCAGAACTGAATATGGTTGTCTTATTATGAGATTTAATTATAGTTTGCCAAGCTAAAGAATGTTTTAGTCCAGGGCCGGACTGCCAATCTGACACTTCTGGCAAATCCTAGAAGGGCCGATGGCCCGGTGGGTCAGTTCGCTGTCAAACCCTGGATGAGCAGCTCCGTCTCCCGGTGCTCTGCTTGGCTGGGATACTGAAACACGGGGGCTTGCCACGAGGCCTGGCCCCCGGGAGATGTAACCACACCTCTTTCGTGGCCAGGCCAAGCCCCTTTTGCGTGCATGCCTACGGGGGGCTGGCAGGGCTAATAAGCAGCCCCAAAATGTCCCTGTTTTAGTCTCTGCGAGATTCCTAACATGTGTGCCAGCCTCAGTAATGTCAGTTATACCTCTTTTCCAGCAAAAACCCAGGTCCGACCTGGGTTTTTGGACATGGTTCCAACCCTGGTCAGACACAGGTCAGACCCATATACACTGCACCTTCGATCTGGGTTATTCCCAGGTCAACATTGTTCACACTGAACTCAGGTCTGCCCTGCTAAATCTGTGAGGTCATAAAAAGTGGGAGGTGAATGCTCCACAACCACCAATCAGCTCATTTTAGGCATGACCCAGGTCAGATAACCCGGGTTGCACCGTTTACACTGCACCATTACCCGGGTCCATCCTGGTCCGACCCTGGTAGCTACCTGGGTTGGATTGCTGGGTCACTTGACCTGGGTTATTTTTCAGGGACCCTTTTACACTGAGCTGCGACTCGGGTAGACCCAGCAAAAACCCAGGTTTTTGCTCTGGTGTAAAAGGGGTATAAGTAAAAGATAAAAAGATAGGTCCAATATAGTCAGTAAAAATATGAGTCATGACATCCTACTGACACTACTCACTAGTACCTCTTTTCCACCAAAAACCCAGGTCCAACCTGGGTTTTTGGACATGGTTCCAACCCTGGTCAGACCCAGGTCAGACCCATTTACACTGCACCTTTGATCTGGGTTACTCCCAGGTCAGCCCTGTTCACACTGAACTCAGGTCTGCCCTGCTAAACCTGTGAGGTCATAAAAAGTGGGAGGTGAATTCTCGACAACCACCAATCCGCTCATTTTAGGCATGATCCAGGTCAGATAACCCGGGTTGCACCGTTTACACTGCATCATTACCTGGGTCCATCCTGGGTCCAACCCTGGTAGCTACCTGGGTTGAATTGCTGGGTCACTTGACCCAGGTTATTTTTCAGGGACCCCTTTACACTGAGCTGCGACCTGGCTAGACCCAGCAAAAACCCAGGTTTTTGCTCTGGTGTAAAAGGGGTATTACACAGAGCCTGCTCCATACAGTTGTTTAGGGGTAGGAATTAGGAAGTATTATTTCTGAGCCATCTTATCATTTAAAAGATAAATACATCTTTGTAGATTTTCATAAGTAATAAGTGTTTTTTTAATGAAATTGTGCTTAAATAATATTATCAAGGTTTGGCAACAATGTTTCATTAAAACTTTAGGATATATTTATGAAAACTGGGGCACAGGTAATTGCATAAAAGCGCTGTATCCCACAGCAACCAATGCAATTCCAACTGACATTTTTCTAATGCATTTCAGACAAGCTGGATTGAAATGATGCTCATGCACAGTACTGTAGCTCATGTCAGATCGGGTTGCTGGCTCTGCTCCGCAGGGCCTAGAAACCGCCAAATCAGCCTACATAGTCTGCCTATGGATTCAGTCAGCGCCCGAGCACTCCTCATCAAACAACTGTAAGAGAGGCTTCTAGAATAAAGCATGTAGGGTCAGAGCTTTCTGGATTAAAGCAAGTCAGGATTTTCTGGATGTAAGTATCATATGACAGGTTACAACATTTTCTGGACTATATTTTTCAGGATTAACTATGGATTAACTATGTTCTTAATCATATAGTGACACACTAATGAGTTTTCAAGTTTGTAATAGTGCAATTAGTAATTTCATGTTTCCATTCTTATTCAGCTGCATGGCTAATAATTTTCATTTATTAACTGCTTCAAGCAATTGTCATCATTTTGTCTGTACACATAATTCTGCTTTTATATAATGAAACATTATAATGGCTTCTCATGCATTAAGTCATGTCCCTCTTTTGCATTATACATCATTAAAGTTTTAAATTGGACCATGCAGCTTGTCAAGATAATTTGCAGAACTTCCATTGACACTGTGGGGGCTGCAGATGACAAAGGAGTTTGTTTTGACTAGTCAAGTGAGCATGCTTGACCTGGAAGTCACAGCAGACGCATTCCGTATGCACACAGACACGTGTGGATATACAGTGCAAAGCAACAGCTGCCACTGGTGACATATGTTAAGCTTTAGAATCCTTAAAATTGCATATAAATATAAGAATGAGGCAGTGATATGGAACACCATTTGGCCGTAACATATATATTTTCTTTTCTAAGCGAACTGTCATGCTGATTTATTCTCTCTATGGGATCTCTTCAGTGCTGACGTATACAAAAAAAGTGGGAACATTAATATATATTCTTCTGGAGGTTTAAAGACAATAATACAATCTATAGACTTTTATATTTCTCTGCCTACAGATACAATAACATATTGGGAGGAGGTGGTGACGTCTGTGGATGCACATAAATAGTAAGTGTATGGACATACAGTTATAAAAATAAACATTTATCTTTCAGAAAATCCTACGAGATTAAATTTTGGGCCAACGGCTGGAGAAAACTGCTTGATTGGCTGATCGCATGACCAACTGTCTTAGGGCCCCATTCACCTTCCGGCCACTTCCCTGATTCCTCGATCAGACCGGATCCACCAATCGAAAATACGGATAGGTGGCCAACGATGATTGTTGATCCGTCAAGGGATCAATGTAATTCTTCATGCTAAATATCCCTGATTTGCTGATCGGGCATCCGGGAATCGGGGAATTGGCCTAATACATTGCCGTTGTATGGGGGCCTTTACCAATATCATATATATGTAATGTGACTCAAAACTCTGTGGCACTAGAGAGTAAGTTACAAATCATACAAAATATAAGTTGCACATAAAACAAGTACAGACGAGGTTGACAAAGGCAAAGCAAACATCAGACGAAGGGTACAGGGAGCACTGCTCAAAGGAGCTTACAAGTGCTGCACTCATTGCCTGCAATAGGACTGCATTGCTTCTTTATTTGCTGAAGTGCACCTATATGATCTCCAAATGTATATCAAGCAGCACTCCCAAATCTATGTCTCACTAAATGGCTCCAATACTGATCAATCTACACAAACTGCCTTTAAGTAATTTACCTTTAATGTGTTTTTTTTTCTAAACTGTGATGGGACATCAGGTCTGCCTTTATCAGGGCCGTAACTAGGGTAGTGCGACCTGTGCAATGGCACAGGGCACCGCAGGGAAGGGGGCCCTGTTTGGGCCTGTCAATTTTTTGTTTATCATCATTCTCACTTGTAGATTTATCTTCTTTTATCACCAGCATCTCCTGGCCTCTCCTATCTCTTCCCTGGCCCTTCCCCATGAGGCCATGGTCCTTTTTTTGGGTGTTTCATCTTATGTCCCTATTTTAAAAATAGGGACGGGGGGGCGCCAATGCTCTTTCTGGCACAGGGCACCAAAAAGTCTAGTTACGGCTCTGGTCTTTACCATGTGTCACATTTCTTTTTTTGTTACATACAGTAACTCAACATACAGAGAAAAAAGCATTCAACTAGAATAGCATCCCATTATAGCGATTAGGTGGAGTATCCAAGACTTATTCCAAGCCAAACAATTAAAGTCCTTTAGAGTGGGGCCATAGCAGTGCAATATTCTGCCTCGTGTCCACCCAGTCCAGTCGCTGGTACCATGAAGGGCCCGGCCTTGCTGCACCTACCGAAGCATCCTAAGGATGGTCTCTAAGCCACAGGATGCTGTCCCAGGCATTATTGCTATTATTATTATAATTATTATTATCGCTTGCAAATGCCTGTACTTACCAACTGAAGCTAGGTATTGTTGTGCACAAGCAGGCGTCTCAGTGCTATTCATCTAATAACGTATTGGGTCCAAGATAGTACTGTATATCCCTAACTTGTTTTTGGACACTTGATTATTACCTTACTTTTAAAAACAATTGTTACTTTTGGTGAAAAAATTTGACAACTATTTTTAAATGATAAAAGCTGCAAAGTTCATCCATTCACTCAATTTTCCATTGCTGCAAATGTATCATACGAGTATATACCGTATATGACCATATACAACATATGATTTATATGAACTCTATAAATGTTCTCTGAGCCAACCAGAGCAGAAGAGAAAGTAACTGTTTCTGGAGTATCTGGGACATTCTGGGACTAAGGGGCAATTTATTGTAACACAATAGAGGGGCAGTCAGATTTGTGACAAGGTTAAGCTCCCGGCTTCAGGTACCAGGAGGAGTTTCTGGGTGGTTGTGTCCAAAAGTCAAAAACTCCTTTAGATAAGTCATTCAGTCTGGCTCAACAACATTAGTCTATTTCCTAAAAGGTCTTCTAAAATTATGAGCATTATATAAACATATCCAAGAAAGTTGATATTTTGCTGCAAACGTGTTAGTATCAGGCTTTCTTCTTAAATATTTAAACAATGACAAATGGTTCAAGATGTTATACAGTAATGTATTATTGTTGTAGCCACTGGTTACTTTATTTGTTTATTGTAACAAAATAAAAGTGCAATGTAAGGAGACAAACTGCTACATTTGGCTGTTTTCGCTGCAGAGAGTAATTGTAGTTTTTCTTAGCAGGCTTTTAATCTTACTTTAGTTGGTGGAAAAGAGACGCATTGCAGCGGCAACCCACGATTACACCTGACATATGTGCTCTGAGATTTCCTGTGGGTGTGATTTAGTAACCCTTCTAGAAACAGGTTCAGATACTTTATAAGCATAATATATATATATATATATATATATATATATATATATATATTCATCCACAGCCGCACTCACATCATCCAGGTCTTGCAATGTACTGGGGTGTCACCGATGACGTTCACATAGAAAGTCCGTAATATAGAAAAAATGAGGGGCACTCACCAGCTTTTCGCACATAAAAGTATAAGGTCTATTTACTAAGCAGTGTTAGGAGAAGTGAAAAGTGAACAGTGAAAAGTGATAATGTGCCAGCCAATCAGCTCCCAACTGTCATTTTTCAAACACCAGCCTGTGAGATGGCAGTTAGGAGCTGATTGGCTGGCACCTTATCACTTTCTTATCACTCTTCACTCTGACTCCTAACACTGCTTAGTAAATAGACCCCTAAAATTTGAATCCTCACATATTCATGAGAAAACAAATGATTCCAATATCGTCTCAACGTTTCGGTCCTGCATAGACCTTCTTCAGGAGATACAGCAGTACAACAAGTGCATCAGTGACCAACCAATCCTTTAGCTATATAGGATCTCTAAAGGATTGGTTGGTCACTGATGCACTTGTTGTACTGCTGTATCTCCTGAAGAAGGTCTATGTAGGACCGAAACGTTGAGACGATATTGGAATCATTTGTTTTCTCATGAATATGTGAGGATTAAAATTTTATACTTTTATGTGCGAAAAGCTGGCGAGTGCCCCTCATTTTTATAAATATATATATATATATATATATATATATGTCCAGTCTAATCAAACAGTGTCTACATAACTGTATTTTTGGAAGAAAAACACTTTTATTTATTTACTTGATTTTCCTGTATCACAATGACCTGAAGAAATTGGACAGATGTGGGGACAATGGGCTGCTAGCTCGCCAGCATAGCCTTCCCCCTGATTCCTGACTTTCTCCAGCTATTAAGAGTCTTTGACATATTTGTTTGCCCCAGATTAGACTGGTTGCTTTGTGTGAAGTAGCTTTGTGTGTGGGTGGTGTTACACAGCAATATTTCTAACTGCAAATCTTCACTTATATTTTTAAAATCACAACATTATTCTGCCAGTAACAATGCCAGTCAGAGGCTGAGGAATTCGTTTCTGCAACAACTTTTCTCTGTTTTAACGTTTACTATAGCCCGGAGGCAAGATCTCCTACTTCTCATTGTTTCTAATGGAACAGTTAATGCCAAGGGGCATACACACTAGATGATTTTTATGAACGATATGAACGATAACGATATCATTATTGTTCATGTCGTTCATATCGCCCAGTGTGTATGCACCGAACGACCAATGATGCGCGCTCCCGCACATCGTTAAAATATCTCCAGTCGGCTGAATATGCAACTCAGTCTGGGGATATCGTTAATGATGCCATACTGCCAAGTGAAGCATGGCCCTGTCCCCATGCCGTCGTTCATCGTGACCGACATTGGTAAATGCAGGATACTGAGTTGCACGTCTCAGGCATTTACAGTAGCTGTGACCACTAAAATTGCATTACTGGGTGGCAACTGAGCGACTTCAATGTGATCGCAGGCATGAGAATCATTTCATGGACGTGTAGCCAGAGTCATGCATATGCATTCTGGATGCTAAATTCCCATGGATCTAGTGAACCTAGCATGGGGTAGGTGTACGTGCCCATGAAAATGATGACAGTTACTCTTGAGTAAAGGAAAAAAGTGGGATGGTAAGATTGCATACATGTGTATGCATTAGGATGAGCAGATAGATTCATTAGCATTCAATTTGCATTCAGAATGCGGCAGCATTTCAACCTGCATGTAACTCAGAATCGGGCCCAATATGTTTGGCTGCACCTCTAGTATTGGTGCATCTGGTGCTAGCTCCAAGAATGACCTAAAAAAATTGACTAGTCTAACCTTTGACCTTGGAAACTCAGATTAAAGAAAGTGCTACACAGGCCAGGTGCTACTATAGGTGGCAAGCCGTTCATTAAACTTCTGGTACTATTACTACTAAGTGTACGGTACCAGTTGTGTTGGGACTGAGGAGTACACCAAAAGGTGCCTAGTACGGAGAAGGGTCAATCCAGGATTCTGTTGATGATGTACTGCAGAGCCATATGTATTAAAGGTTCTATCAATCAGCCAATGCTCTGCAGTGAGCTCACCTTGTGGCAAATTAAGCTTTCCCATTATAAAAAGAGATATCTGTGTCCTATGCAGTGATCACAGTCTACCTACATAGAGGTTAGAATGATTTACAGAAAACCTTACAACAAAATAAATGTGAGTCACAGCTCCAGGTCTCCCCAAACCGTCTCATGCAGCAGAATGCTTGAGTACATGAGCAGTTACCAGCAGGGCCGACGAGAGCCACGCCGGGCGCAGGTGACAGGGGGCGTGGCCTAATCACACGAGGCTTGGCAATGCCCCCTTAGAAATTAAAAAAAAAATTATTATTTTAGCGCCACAAAGCACACGCAGGGGAGGGGGGCGCTGTGAGCCCCTCAGCCTGGTGCACTGCCAATGGGGGGCGCGATTAGCATGATCGCTCCCCCCATAGGCATAGGAGACTGCTCCAGCTGCTGCTTTAGTAGCCACAAGCAGTCTCCCAGTACAGCACAGCACACAGCAACGTGTGTTGGGCTGCTCTGACTTAAGAGGGAGGGGGAGCGGTGCCACACCCGGACCCCCGCCGAGCCCCTGCAGCAAGCCCGGGCCAATTTGTACCTGCTCCCCCCCTCTCAGCGCCCCTAGTTACCAGCTCCTATGGCACCTGAGGTACTCATCACATGGTAAGATGCCACCAGACAAGGTTTTCACGTAACTTCATGGAGCCAAGGGACTCAAAATATGTTATAACTTACTAATTAGATTAATGAGATTTTGCACAGCCAGTCAAAAAAAACAGAGTAAAACAAGCTTCTGTATGTGTTTCTCCCCTGTCACCACAGGTTCACCATCTATTTAACAGACTTATAGCAAACATACACAGTCAGTGCAATGACATGCAGTATGGGCCTTCTAAGCATGTGCACACTCCATGTGTGCTGCCTTTGGCGGTATCCACTTTCTTGGGCATGTGACCAGAACTTTTGTCATGGTAAAATACCCGATATGGTGTTTTACATCTATTCTCTCTAGGCTTGTTTCTGATGTATATGCATTGTTCTGCTTTGTATATTATCATTCCAGGCTGTTCAGAATATAAGATTTATTTCACTGGTGACATGTTTTGTTTTTAATTGTCTGAGTCTGCTGATTTACTGCTCCTAACAAGAAATGCACCCCTAGCTTATTTCTCCTCAGCTTAAACAGACAGAAATATATTTTGCTAACCCTGTTGTGAGAGGATTTTCCTTCCCTGTCCCATGTCAGAGTCCTGATTTATGTATCCAGTATGTGACCAGTGTTGTGACAGAGCAATATATAGGTTTGCTTTTTATATGATGTAATGTTACACCACATAGTATGTGGTCTCCACAGTTGTCAGAAGAGTAAGTTTAAACATAAACATCTATTGTATGCTATATAAATATTGCATGTGTCTCCTTTGATTCTAAACCATATATTCCTCAGTTTGAGGAAAAGGGAGAGATTATGTGAAACAGATAAACCATTCCTGCAGTGGAAAGGGAGTTGTAAATTACTGTTAAACTTGGTTATATATAAAATAGGGTAAGTCCACATTTGGGCAACTCCCCTCAATCTCACATGCCACAACTACCTCAGTATAACAAAAAAAGGGGTTACTATTCCATCATAATGCATTACGTTACATGAATGCAGGCATCAGTGGGAGAGGAAGTCAACACTTCCCCCATAGTGCTCCACTATCCAGATGGAATAATATATAGTTGTCCAAATGTGGACTGTCTTCATAAAGCCAAACAAACGTTTAGGGGCTTATGTAACCAGCTTGGTTTTGCCATTAACATGATTGCACCTTTAACAATACGGGAAGACTCACATTGATCCCCGCAGCTGCTGCAGCTCGCAACCTATTTAGCGGAATGTTTGGTTTTCCTTTTTTTTTTATATATTTTGGTTTCTAGTTTTAATAATGTCTTTTATGGAACAAACCTTTACCCCAGTTGGCAGAACCATAGAACCATGTCCTTGGTCTCCTAGAAAATACTTGTTGGCAGTGATGGATTAAAAGTGGATTAAGTACTTTAGGGGAAATGCAATCAATGAGCCCAGTTTTACATATATAAAAACAACTGAGTACAATTCCTTGCGCCAAACTTATATCGTGCAACGGACTGTCCACTTTAAGCGAAATAAAGTTCACATAAACACCAATCCAAGATAATTTAGGAAAAAATCCACTTCATATTTGCAGTGAAGTCCTCAATGTAACAGTGTATGAAATGAAAATAGATAAAATGTTATATAAGTCCTTATGTCAACACTACATATATGTAGAATAGCTAGAACCCAGACAATAACCAGATAGGTATCTCCAGTGAGCCCATAGAAGATATGAAGTGCTTACATGAATGCTTACATTCAAACACAGGATGAGTGCATATAAAGGTTTATTTTTACCGATACACACGTGTCAAGAGGCATGCAGAAAAACCATAC
The DNA here is from genome assembly GCA_031769625.1 of Taudactylus pleione. Classification (NCBI taxonomy): domain Eukaryota; kingdom Metazoa; phylum Chordata; class Amphibia; order Anura; family Myobatrachidae; genus Taudactylus; species Taudactylus pleione. The sequence continues at coordinate 7,801,137 of JAUIMM010000844.1, forward strand.
ATTAAATGGATGCTCACGGTCAGGCTTACTTGAAAGTAAATATGTCAACATATATATGGGTTTCTTTTTTTCCAAGTCCCCGTTGCAATTCAATTGAGACTCAAATCAGATGGGAAAAAAGAGGGATACTCCTCATGGTGTAATATTTCAAATTATCAATTTAATAAAAACATACATTAAAAGTAATCAAATGGGAGAATATACTCCGTACCATAGGTGAAAACTATATCAGCATGACAGGAGGAGTGAGGGGGGAAAATTCCATCTACTTGCCTGCCAACGTGATGAAGAAGCATTGACTACGTAAGAGACACCCATCCATCTACTTATTTGAAATATTACACCATGAGGAGTATCCCTCTTTTTTCCCATCTGATTTGAGTCTCAATTGAATTGCAACGGGGACTTGGAAAAAAAGAAACCCATATATATGTTGAGTCTCCCATATACAAATATTCCAAAATACAGAATTATTTTGGCATGACTAAGATAATGAAACCTTTGATTTTTGATGGTTCATTGTGGACAAACTTTGTTTAAAGCACAACATTTTTAAAAATATTGTATAAAATTACCTTCAGGCTCTGTGTATAAGGTGTATATGAAATATAAATGAATTTCATTTCTGTACACAAACTTTGCTTGAGCCACAAAATTATTTAAAATATTGTATAAACTTACCTGCAGGCTGTGTGTATAAGGTGTGTATAACACATAAATGTATTCTGTGTGTATATTTGGGTCCTATTCCCAAGATATTTCATTATGATATGCAGATATTCCAAAATACTGAATATTCCGTTATCCAAAATACCCCTGGTTCCAAGCATTTTGGCTATGGGAGACTCAACCTGTATATGTTGACATATTTACTTTCAAATAAGCCTAACCGTGAGCATCCATTTAATGTATGGTTTTTCTGCATGCCTATTGACACGTGTGTATTGGTGAAAAGAAACCTTTATATGCACTCATCCCGTGTTTGAATGTAAGCATTCATGTAAGCACTTCATATCTTCTATGGGCTCACATGACATACCTATCTGGATACTGTCTGGGTTCTAGCTATTCTACATATATGTAGTGTTGATATAAGGACTTATACAACATTTTATCTATTTTCATTTCTTACACTATTACATTGAGGACTTCACTGCAAATATGAAGTGGATTTTTGCCTAAATCATCTTGGATTGGTGTTAATGTAAACTTTATTTTGCTTAAAGTGGACAGTCCGTTGCATGATATAAGTTTGGCACCAGGAATTGTACTCAGTTGTTTTTATATGTGTATTTAACAAGATTTTGGTGACTTATTTGTACTATTTCTGATGCCTCACTTTGTAGCGCCCAAGTGAAGGCAAAAATTATTTTGTTCTTGTTCAGTTTTACTGAACATATATTTCTATATTTCCGAACCTGAGTACCTGCAAATTTTTAAAATCCATCCTGGGCCACATGTCACGTTCATTTTTGTGAAGTGCACAGTAAGCATAATATTCAGTAATAAAGCACAGGAATAGGTCAACCACATTCTTGGCATATGTGTCATCTCTTCATCCCATGCTCACATTATCTCTTATTAATCTCATTATTATACTTCTGAGTTTGAATGTACAATAGCCCCGCTAACTTTACAGACATCATATGGAAATAAAACACAGTGAATGTATCTGTACAGTGCAGCATAGTGACAGAACAATACACATATAATACACATATATTAGTAGCAAACAGAGAGATAGGACTTGCCCATCACAAGGGAAACATAACCTAATGCATGCTGTACTGTACTTCCACTTTCTGCCATAAGTATAAGACGCTCATAAAACACTTGTTGTGCTCAGCAGGGCGGCTCTTTGAATTTACGAGCTCCTAGAAACTTAAGTGTTGCAACTGGAACTATCTTATTGGCTCCAGGAGCAAAAGGAAATAGGTCTCTAATTCTCACACCCTATATTATACTTAGTCAAGTGTATGCCAAGTAAAGGAATTCAGCACAATAATTGAAGTAACCTAAATTGTGTTTCCACTTTTTCTTTCTGTAAAGCAAAGCAAGAGAAAGAGAGATTATTGGCATTCAAACGAGATGAACACAGAAATATAAATGTTAATTTAGTAAGTTTGAGGGGTGACATTTATATCTGCTCCTCTAAATCACAAACAATGTAAGTCAGTGCTCACTGCAGGCTCTGCGATGGGTCAAACAGACTCAAGTAGCAGCATGTCCCTCCAACCCTGGGCTTGTTGGAGGGGCCCGGAGGGACCAAGGTCAGCCGCCACTCTCCCCTCTTACCTGTCAGCAGCCCCTCTCCCCAACCCTGCACATGCTGCTGTGTGCTGGGCTGCAGTTGGTCTAGGGAGACTGCTGCCGCTGAGTAGGGGGATTTGGCTCCCTACAGGGTTGGGAGAGGCAGATTCAAAATGTGTAGAGAGATTTCTAGTTGGGAATATTATGTCCTAGCTGAACTGTAAAATGCAGTGTAAAAATAAAGCTTAGCTGTATTAGTGGGCTACATGCAGCCAGTATTTACCTTACATCAAATAAAAATATTTGCTACCCTTGCAAGTTTTTGTCATGCTGCTAGCTAAGGGGTTAATGTATCAAGCAGTGAAAAGAGTGCAGAAGTGTGCCAGTGGAGAAGTTGCCCATAGCAACCAATCATCTTTGAGGTATCATTTATCAAGTACATTCTATAAAATGATAAGTACTGTAGATGCTGATTGGTTGCTATGGGCAACTTCTCCACTTGTTCACTACTCTGCTTTTTTCACTGCTTGATATATCAACCTGTATGAGACATAGGGCTCTATTTATTAACATTATTTATACTAAAATAAAGTGAAAAAGGGTGTTTTCATACCCTTTTCACATTATTTTAGTTTCACCTGTAGTTATTACAGGGCAATTGGAGTAGAATTAGTAAAATTCTACTCCAACCCCTAAGTATCACTTATTTTTAGTAAAGCAGATTGCATTTCCCATAATTGTAATGGGAAATGTGATCCGACCAGAGTTACTAAAAATAAATTGTAAAAAAATACTGGGGGAAGCCCTGTGAGAATAACGCCACCTGGAGGTGGCGTTATCAAGGGTCTCCCCCAGTTACCGGGCTCCCACTCCGCTCTAACGGGGAGAGCAGAGGCTGTAAAAAAAAGAAAAAAAAAATTGAAACATTTTTGTTTTACTTACCTGAATCCAGGGACCGGTGATCGGGCCTCCGGTGATGGCTCCTCTCCGGTCAGCTGGTCTCACATAGTGCACTGCGGCCCGGTCATCAGGTGATCGGGTCCCAGTGCAGTATGGGAGATCACCTGATCGGGAAGTCCGGAGAAGATCACCGGAGGCCAGGAGGATGCAGGTAAGTGTAAAGAAGGGAGGGGGGGTCACAGGGGGGGAGGGGGGGTCGCGGGGGTCCGTGATCGCGGGAGGCGGGGCTTAGCATCAGTGGGGGTAGCAGCGACGGTGGGTCGGCGCATGCGCGGGCTCTTAGTCGCGGTATGTTTTCCGAAAATACCGCGACTAGAGTGCGGATGGGATCCGCAGGGACAGAGCTTTATCGCGAGCTCTGTCCCTGCAAGGGATTTATAGTAAATGCCTGTGATATTGCCTGAATTCGCAATGAGAATTCACTCGGTAATATCACACTACAATCTGCATTCAATATGCGGATTGTAGTAAATAGAGTGGTAAATGTCGGATGTGTGTGTAGGGGTGGGGGGGAGATTTTGGGCAGAATGTAGATATAATAATATTTTCAGACACCTAAATAAGCAAAAAGGATCCGCAAACATAGTGAGAGGTGCCTGTCGCCAGCATGGGAAATATGGGGGTGTATCTGCTAAAGATCAATTTTCCCAACTTTTTTAATGGATTATAAGCACTACCAATCGTTAGATACAAGTCATACAATTACATACAACTGAATTTCACCAGAGATGTTTTATAAATCTCAGAGCTTTCCCAGTCAGTTCAATGAAATAGGGAGAACTCAAGTAATAAAAAAATGAATAAAACTTTCAGCATCGCCTCCTCATATTCTGCACTAGCCTAGTTAGTATTGTACTAATAAAGGTAGGCTATTAGTATGTGACACCACTGTATAGCAATAACCAGCCCCATCCTGGTCAGCTCAGGACTTTATATGAGAAGTGTGGGGGTAAGGGTAGGGTGCAATACAAAATAATAGAGTGCCCCTTGAAGAGATTACCAGCTCTGTGTCAAAAGTTCTGGGGCTCTTTTCACTCTCAACTGGACTGTGTGAGCCAGAGAAATGAGCAAAAGCATCACCCGGACAGCCATTATAGGTTTTACTCCTCGGTCTGTGCATTATTGTCTTATTGAATTACTGTTGCTGACCTCTACTTTGTTCCTGATCATGGTTCATCGTTGTTATCCTGACCGTAGTGCCCGTTTTGGCTTCAATATTTTCCCTGATTCAGTCTATCTGATCTGTCTAATGATTTGATTGGCTAGCTTTAATGATCAATGAATACAGTTTGTGCAGCTGAGTACTGGTGAATACAATATGTTTTATGGGGAACAGAAATGACAAAAGGAGAGATAATAACATGCTTACTGTATATACTATAGCAGCTGACTAACTGCAGTAACTTGTTATCATTACAGTTTTCATATTGTTTATCAAGGCAACTAGGAATTGCTTCTTGTGTCACAAAATTAAACATAATTCCTGTTACCTTGCTCCTCTGTTGGTTGGATGACCTGCTAAATATTCTGCTTAATCAGTGCCAGAGAACTGTGTGTGTGTAGTTCTGAGTGAAAATGGTTAACAAAAATAGTTTTTTAACTGGTTATGCATACAGTACTGTATGTACTAAGATTGTAATTTGTTACACTGAATAGTGTTCACATTTATTTCAAGGGCTGAAATAGAAAAAAATATTGATTATATATATCGGAAATGAATCATCCCTGTAGCTAGGTATACACACATGACCTGCAAATTCCTCTGTAGATTGTTTAAGGCATTTAAAAAAGCAGGAGGGTGATGATGGCAGAATGACAGGCAGATGGATAGTGCTAACAATCACTACAGGTCACCCTCACTAGCTCTTCGCTTACCTTGTCCTTGAAGCTTATTGAAAATTATAAGACTGTAAGTGGTCATTCTCCACTTAATTTAACATGCCCTGGTGTAACAACTGTAGGTGCAGGGAGTGTGGCTGCTATGGGGCCTGGATGGCACAGGGCTGGGCTCTCCCCCTGTACCTACGGTGCCAGGTCAGCCGTGGTCGCATCCTCCAGCAGTGTGCTACGCAGGGCAGGCACATCTGCCCTCCTGGATGGCTCCGCCTCCGGCTCTACTCATTGACTGATACTGGGAGGAGGCATGAGCTCCTCCTCTCAGCACTAGTCTGTGAGGAGAGAAGGATCCAATCCAACTGAGAGAGCAGGTGTGCCTACCCTGCGCAGCACACGGTCAATGAGCATGCGACCACCAGAGGTAAGTCAAGGAGAGGGTAGGGGGAGGGGGTAGTGCAGAGTGGACGGGGACCTAGGGGGCCCATGAAAATTTTGCTATGGGGCCCCCTAGGTCTATTTACACCCCTACTTAAATGGCAAATTCTGTAGTACCATGGGAAAGTTAAGCAAAACATGAAACACCAGTCACCTTGTATTGCCATGGGAGGAAGTTGTAACCAGAAATCCGAAATCCAGATAAGTAGTCGGGGGTGGGGAGCATGTTCCAAATATACTTTTGTTAAGAAAATACACATTAAAAAAACATTTAATTTCCTTAATTATAAAAGCATAAAAGCATATTGCTTTAGATTCATGTACATCTAGTGTAAATCACTAACATGTTTTTCTATTGGCCCAATTCCTAAAACTGACTTTTGGAACATAGACATTTTTTAAACAAATATTTTTCCCCCCTTGAAACATGCTCTAAAGAAAATGATTAACTGCATATAGATATTAAACTGATAGGTACAGAATACAAGAGCCAACATCACTCAATAGTGTTTTACCAGTAATGATTGCCTTACTAATTAAATTACTGAGCAAACAACAGTAACTAGTCAGAGGCTCATATTTTTTATGTAGACAATGTAGCATATGGTTGGACTGCAAAAAGGAGGAATTAATTTAAAGATTTACAGCTTTCTAGTTGCAGATTTAAAACAGAATTTGGAAAATGTATCCTTTACAAGAAGGGGGAGTGAGTCTATTGACTGAGCAGTGGACCCTGAACACCAGAGGAATTATTTTTTAAGTAGGAGCTGGGGTTAGTGTTTAAAAATGCCATTAATTACAAGTTTTATTGTATGGCAATTCTTAAATTACAAATAATCAAGATTAAAGCCATGATTGTAAATAAATGGTATGTATCAGAAGTACCGTATGTAACAGTGTTTCAAGGATTAAGTGAAAAAGCTTACACTTTAAATATTGTTGACTAAGTTAAAATTTATATTTTGTGGGATACATAGAATTGCTTGCTTGTCACTCATTAGAATGTTTTTCTCAAGGAGGATAATTCCCTAGAAACGGGTTGGGGTATGAAATCCCGGTGGCTATTAAGCTGAAATACCGAGAGTGGAAGCCTGACAGGAGCAGAATCCCGATGGTGCAGGTAAGTCACCTAACCCTACCATTCCCCCCTCACTAACCCTAACCCTCCCTTGGGGTGCCTAACCCTAAAAGTCCTGGGTGGTGCCTAACCCTAAGTCCTTCCGGGGGTGCCTAAACCTCACCCCCCTTCCCCACACCCTAAAACTAACCCTCCCGGGGGGTGTCTAACACTAACCTCCCACCAGTGGTGCCTAACCCTGACCCCCCCTTCCCCTAGCCTAGCCCTAACCCTCCCCGGGGAATACCTAACCCTAAGTCCACCCTGGGGTGCCTAAACCTAACCCAATGCTAAGAACTAAGTGTCCCCGCTTACCTACGTTCAGGAAGCCATCCTGTCCGCATTTTGTCATCGAGGTAAAGATAGGCGTCTAGATTTAGACGCCTGTCTTTAGTCCCATGTCGGGATTTAGACAGCAGGATTCCGACAGATGGCTTCTCGTCCGTCGGTATATTAACTGCATCCCCGTGGAAACAATGCTTTCATAACAGCAAGCAAAGATTCTGTGGAACAATTTCTAACAAGGGTTTAGCTCATCATATGGAGTTAAGATGAACAAAGCTGCAATGGAATGCGAGCTTTAAGTTAGAGATCTTCTGGTTCCACTTGTGCATCTCCATCTTGCAGAAAGGTCCTTCTGGTCGCTTCTGCGGTGAGCTGAATTTTAGATGGAACAAAAATTATATGGGGATTCCACACCGAACAATTAAGGAGAATTTAAGAACAATTCATAAATACAGAGAAAACTTACGAGGGTACATGAAGTCCATGAAGGGCTGCAAATGGTTATCAAGCTATGCAACGCAGTGGTTACCGGTCAATGACATGTTCGGGCAGACCAGCGGACCCAACCCATGCCAAGTGATCACACCCCACACCATTATGGAACCACCACCAACCTTTATGGTACCTTGGTGACAACTGGGGTCCTGGCCTGATGGGGTTTGCGCCACATCCAAACCCTACCATCAGCCCAAATTAACTGTAATTGTGACTCGTTGGTCCACGCGTCTAGGGTTTAATTAGCGATGTCACGAGCCCTTGTGTGGCACTGTTTCTGGTGTTGTAGTGTTAATAGGAGCACTCTGGTGAGTATTCTGCTCCCGTATCCCATGGAAGCTAAAGAAAGCTGCACTGACTTGCTGGATATGCATCTGGTACCTCCTGCATTGAATGTGGATGTGATTTGATTGCCACGATCATTAAGCACCCGTGTTCAGCCACTGCGCTGCCCACAGTGGGTGGTAATGCCTTCTATGAGGTATTCCCGACACACGTGACACTGTAGATTGAGGAATATTGAATATTCCCACAACTTCAGAAAGGGAGTGTCCCATCTGTCGTGCACCCACTATCCTGCCCTGTTTGAACTGCATGAGCAGCCTAGCCGGTGTTCAAAAAGACTCACGAGATGTCAGATTACACCGTATGCAGGTCTGATGCAGGTCTATAACCGACAAATGACATGTACTAGAGATGTGCACTGACTTCCAAGTTTTGGTTTGGATCTGGATTCATTAATTTTGGTTTTGCATAACCACCCTCAAGTGTTTTGGTTTTGGATCTATTTTTTTATTTTTTTTTTAAAGAAAATGTATAAAAGTTTTTAAAAACAGCTAAAATCATGTATTTTTTGCAATCCAAAACCCAATATAAGAATTCAAAATCCAAATCCGAAGCACGGGAAGATCAAATCTGCAACTCAGATCTGTCCGAATCTCCTCAGGAGATCAGCACCGTGATTTGGATCTGTCTGGATTCACAAAATTTGAGTGGATTCGGATTTCTGGAGAACGGAACTGCAATCTCTAACATGTACCTTTATTGTTGTAAAAAAAAAAAAAATGTGAAAAAACACATTTGTCCCCCCCCCTAAAATGAGTTACTTACAGACAGGGCTATGCAAAAAACTTCACAACCTTGGGCGCTGCCTCTAAAAGCAGCAGTTAAGATCAAAACATAAGCCACCAACTTACAGATACAAGAATACAAATAAAATTGATCTTACAAATCCGCACTATTAGTTGTTCCAATAAGTTATTTCAAACTCCAGATGTTTTCAATGTGTCAATCTTTATAAATATGATTGATGTTTTTTCTTATATATATGGATTGACACATTGAAAACATCTGGAGTTTGAAATAACTTATTGAAACAACTCAGTGCAGATTTGTAAGATCAATTTTATTTGTATTACAGACAGGTCTGATTACTGATAATTCAAAAGGGACCAAACGTTTGCAGTTCTCCCAGCAATAAAAGCAACCAGGCTCACTATAATAGTGAGAACAACAGTGAGGTGTCCCCCTATCACAGTGTGATCCCAGCCTTCACAGCATAAGTGCAGACCACATCCTGGGATAACCAGCCTGTGTAATCCTGGGGCTCCTCCTGGGTGATGGGTGCCAGGGTAATATTTTATAGTGGGCAAGCTGTGGCAACCTAACTTCTTGAACATGCTCTCATATGTGAACTTGCTCCCAATGGAGCCACAATGCAAATTAATTAAAATGTCTGTACATAAATAACTAAAATGATTGGCTTGTCTATTATTGGCTATTTGCATATTGACTTCTTGTGATCAATAAATGAACTTATACGAATATGCAAACATCCAATCAGAGTGGTCTTTCTACACTTGATACGATCAGGGATAAGTCTCTCTCTGATTGGCTATTTGTGTACAGACTACTTTTTCTTCACACAAGCCACAACCCTGATAGGAATTGAGTTGTTAGGGGTTATTAACATTTTTTATGTCATGACAGATGACAGAAAGTCCTAGCTATACTATGTCATTGAGGAGATAAGATACTAACCATCTCCTCTACCCTCCAAGGGGGTCAATCCAATTATCTGCGATACATTCGCGGATGCAAGTCAGAGCAGCAGCAGCCATGTTTTACTGTGGCCTGAATTCGTTCAAAACTGCTCAGAGGCCAATAAGGCTGCCGACAAAAATGAGCAATTTCGAACTGGGTGCAGGCCACGAGGGCTGTGAGATGCAGTTGCCGTTGCTGGCGTTTTAACATCATGGCAACAGCAACTCACACCCTTCACAGCTAATTTAATTGACCCCTTAGAGTTATACTTAACTCCTCCCTCTCCTTCAGACCACACAATCAGTGCCTGTCTCACCCTGGAGGCAATTAAGACCCTCAGCCACTCAATGGTCATTTCTAGATTGGACTGTAACCTCCTCATATCTGGCCTCCCTGACTACCACCTCTCTCCACTCCAATCAGTCCTCAATGCTGCTGCCCAGATCATCTTCCTCTCCAAACATTCTACATCTGCCTCCCCTTTCCTGCAAGCCCTACACTGGCTCCCCTTTCCTGCAAGCCCTACACTGGCTCCCATTTCCCCTCAGAACCCAATTGAAGCTTCTCACATTCACTTACAAAGCCCTCACCCAATGCTCTCCCATTTACATCTTTGTCGTTATCTTCCTTTACACTCCCGCCCAACCACTTTGCTCTGCAAATGCATGACACCTTTCCTGCCAAATGATTACTTCCTCCCACCTCCAAGATTTTCCCCTTGATGGTCCTTATCTCTGGAATTCTCTCCCTATCAGACTCTCCACCTTTCTACAAAACTTTAAACGGGCTCTCAAAACCCACTTTTTTATATAAGCCATCCAGCTGTCATCCTAACTCCTTCCTCACTGTCTACCTCATATGTGTCATCCTTGCCTGTCTGCCCCTCTTCTTTAGAATGTAAGCTCTTATGAGCAGGGCCCTCTTCCCTCATGTGCTTCTCCTTTCTCTTACTTATACTATAATATACCCCCTACAAAAGCACCAAACACTTGGATGCTGCCGCCCTGCTACATATATGAGTGTTATTATCGTGGATGCAGCAATGTTTATAAACCACGTCCTTGTCCTGCATTGTTTTGTACTGTAATGCTAGGTAGACACTGGCAGATTATATTGGGCTATCAACTGACCAGCCAATATATCATGTGAGCATAGCCGACGCCATTCACAGATATATCGCGTTGGCTGCGCTGCTCAGCCAATGGCAGATATATCTGCACATCGTGCTGTTTGTATGGGTGGTTAGCTGAACACACGTACATTGGATGAAGAGGCCACGGGGAGAGGAGGCGCGACGGGACCCCCGGCCAGCGAGATCCACGGCCAGATGACAGATGATGGGTGTTCAATGTTTATGAACAACTGTCATCTGCCGATATATCTGCAGATCAGTTGATCTGCAAATATATATTTTAGTTGTGTACCCAGCTTAAGTCACTTAAGTATCTTAATTTATCATCTATGTCGCATTGTAGCTACACCCAACGTCATTTATTGTATTGCACGTGCATGAGTACGTGATTCTTGTTTTGCTCATTTATAAGGTACTGCAGAAAATAATGATGATGATAATAATAATAATAATAATAATAATAATATCCACTAGTTAAGTCATTCTAGGTACCCCTGAAAAAAATCCAATATGTCATACATTTATACAAGTTAAAATAAGGCGAAATAGTCACCAACTTTGATATGACATGCAATATCCTGGTTCTCACCACTCTCTGTAAAGGAAATAGAGATTTAGAGTTTCTCAAAATAAATTAGATTTATATTAACCATATCTTAAAGCAATATTTACATTTCTCAGTATCTTTTATTTCACCAAGGGGGGCAAATTTTGTCTTAAATTTAATATTTGAATATTTACCTAGAGCTGTTACAACAGTGTGTTATACTTTTCTTAGCAGAATGTGTGATTCTTATTTATAGGTTATTTTACATGTTTTTGAGTGATTATCATTACATGTACCATCAGTGGCGTAACTATGGAGGGTGCAGGGGTGCAGTTGCTATGGGGCCCGGCGGCTTAAGGCGCCGGCCCAGCGATCGCACCCCCTGCACCCTCCATATGCCGGGCGCCCGCTGAGACTGTGTTACCAGCGGACGCCCGGCCCCTACTCAAACCTCCGGCGGTAGCCGGAGGACGGAGCTCACTCCGTCTTCCGGGTCCCGCAGTGCACTATGGGAGTGACGTCATGACGTCACTCCCATAGTGCCGAGGAGCGGGCGCCGGGGCGGACGGCGGCTTCACAGGAGCAGGGATAAAGGTAAGTGGGTTTTTTTTTGTTTGTGTGTGTGCGCGCGCGGGGGGAGGGGAGGCAGCTACTGGGATCTCACTACTGGGGGCAGCTACTGGGATCTCACTACTGCGGGCAGCTACAGGGGGCTCACTACTGGGGGCAGCTACAGGGGGCTCACTACAGGGGGTCACTACTGAGGGCAGCTACTGGGATCTCACTACTGGGGGCAGCTACTGGGATCTCACTACTGGGGGCAGCTACAGGGGGCTCACTACTGGGGGCAGTTACAGGGGGTCACTACTGAGGGCAGCTACTGGGATATCACTACTGGGGGCAGCTACTGGGATCTCACTACTGGGGGCAGCTACAGGGGGCTCACTACTGGGGGCAGCTACAGGGGGTCACTACTGGGGGCAGCTACTGGGATCTCACTACTGGGGGCAGCTACAAGGGTTCACTACTGGGGGCAGCTACAGGGATCTCACAACTGGGGGCAGCTACAGGGGGCTCACTACAGGGGGCTCACTACTGGGGGCAGCTACAGGGGGCAGCTACAGGGGGCTCACTACTGGGGGCAGCTATTGGGATCTCACTACCGGGGGCAGCTACTGGGATCTCACTACTGGGGGCAGCTACAGGGGGCTAACTACTGGGGGCAGCTACTGGGATCTCACTACTTGGGGCAGCTACAGGGGGCTCACTACTGGGAGCAGCTACAAGGGGCTCACTACTGGGGGCAATTACAAGGGGCTCACTACTGGGGGCATTACAGGGGGCTCACTACTGGGAGCAGCTACAAGGGGCTCACTACTGGGGGCAATTACAAGGGGTTCACTACTGGGGGCAATTACAAGTGGTTCACTACTGGGAGCACTACAGGGGGCTCGTAACTGGTACCATTTCAGTGGGCATTGCATAAGGGGCACCATTACAGTGGGCATTTAATGTTTTAGGGGAACTACTGTGGTTATTGTGTAAGACCTAAGTTAGGGGGGCCCCTTAAAAATGTTGCTATGGGGCCCAATAAGTTCTAGTTACGCCCCTGTGTACCATACATCTTAGAGGGGCTGATGTAGAGTTTAATGTGCGTGTGTTTGTAGAACGTATGTTGTGTGTTTTCACACTGGACCTGCTCCAAAACTGAGCGATTTGCAAGTTTGCACGATGCTGATTAATAGGCATTTCAATCACTTCTAAACTTAACATTGAAGAGATTAAAATACACCATTCTCATAACTGGGATATATAATGGGCTGTTCCCACATAGGCCACATGTTGAGTGAAGGCATACTTACAGAACTATGAGCTATGCAGAGTAAATATAAATACAGGTGTATGTTTTGCACCTAGTGCCCACACTAAGCTATCCTCAAATTATCCCACTTGGCTCGCCACAGATTATGCAGCTAGGCTGCGCCATGCATCCGCCACAAAGTTTTGTATCGAAAATGCATCTTATTCACATACCCTGGACACTGACGCGAGCATTGCATGCCGCAGGGGTATGCAACTCAGTCGCTAACCTGGGAAAGAAGGCAAAAGACCAAGGCCTGATACAAGTGAGCCGTGCCATAGATTACATTATGCAATATTGTGCTTTATCTGCAACTTTACACCATACTTACCGACTTTCAGGCAGCCCCCTCTGAGAGGGGGCTGCCAGGTTGGTGCAGCAGGGAGGGTGGGAGTGGCTGAAGTGGGCGGAGTGGGGGGCGTTTCCACACGATCGCGTCATCACGACCCTGCCCCCCGCTTTATAATGTCAAAATTACCGGCATTGCAAAGCAGGGAGCGGATAAGAAAAACTGCGCTAATATACAGACATAATGAATAGTTTAGTTTATTAATAAATAATATATAAAAAATATAAGAATAAACAATAAAGAAATAAAAAACACCAAGGATAAATATATAGTTATCAAAAAATATTGTACCTATATGCAAGTGAATGGTGGATGGACTTGGTGAACCACTAAAAGTAACCACAAGAGTATCTGAGAATTATATGAATAAATATCAACAGTATTACAAAACACATATGAAAATGGCATATGTTGAACAATAAAAAACACGTATTGCACAATGAGTGTATCTATAATGAATAGATTCACTAATAATAAATGATGCAATATTGTTGTATTGGAAGTTATGGAGCAACAACCATTGTGTGCAAAAAGTTCAATAGTATCAGAAAAAGGTGTTTAACCACTTGTTTGTTGATAACTTATTGTTGCGCACTGTGAAATTTTGAGCTGTCTTAAAAAGGATATCCTTATTGCAGGCTTGCGGTTACAGTGCGCAACAATAAGTTATCAACAAACAAGTGGCAGCTGATGTCGCTGCCGTTGCCGGATTTGGAGTCCTTCCGGTGAGTGCATCAGTTCATCAGAAGGGGGTCTAGTTCCATTTCTTCCTCTTCCTCGAGCAATAGTTCTCTTCGGGCTAAACGTAAGCGGGCCAGAGGTCTCTTCGGCGTTGCTCCTGGAATCAGAGAGGGCAGCTATGTCGACATGGTCACCCTAATGGCCAAGGCCAAAACAGCTTTTGCGGCCGCAAGGGCTAAAGGGGGTATAGGGCTAGAGGCGTACAAGTCATACACCAATTGGCTCTCTAGGTTTTGTGTTTATTCAGCTTGCTACCTTAAGTCAAGGCCAACCGAGTACCTTAATGTTATTCTGTATTTACACCTAATACACGGTCTATTCAAGTCGTCATGGCGTTTCGTTGTAACAGGATCGGGTCATGGTTATGGATGGACCTTGGTTGTAAAGATGTTGAGGTGTAGATGGAGGTAGTGCAGCCTGCACGTGCCCTTTCTGACCCGAACCCGGGGCGGCCAGTTCAACTCTCCCCCTTGACGCACAAGGCAGCCAGTGGTACGCAGAACAGGGGAAATGCACCTTGGGAAGCAGATGTCATTTTTTACACCTTTGTTTCGGCTGTGGCACAACACACCCCAGCAAGGATTGCTCCCATGGAACGGGAGGGGCCCAAGCCGCCTCAACAGCTCCCGCTTCCAAGCGGGCTGGGGTTGGGAACTCTAAGTAGAGCAGCAACTCCCATTCGCCTGGATGACATGGCCAAATGGCTAGATTGGTATCCTGTGCAGGATGCAGCCAAATTTTTCCGTAAGGGTTTCGCAGGGGGGTTTTCACTTACAATGATTGGGTCAGTGGGTTCCGGGTCCCCTAGGAATTTACGTTCGGCCTACAATTTGCCTCACGTAGTTAAGGACAAAGTTATGAAAGAGGTTGGACTGGATCGCATGTTTGGGCCTTTCTTTCAACCTCCAGTACCTGATCTTGTCCTTTCACCTGTGGGAGTTGTCCTCAAGAAGGCCCTGGGTAGTTACTGACTAAGGAGCTCATTCAGACCCGATCTCTAAGCTGTGCTCGCTCACTGCCGGGTGATTTTTACATACTCCGCATGCCTATGTGCCGCAGTGCGCGTGCATAAACCACGCACTGCGATCATAATTCAATTGCTCGATACGCTCCACATGGATGCTACCTTGAGTGACAGAAAGAGCCATTTGTGGGTGGTAACAGGGGATTAAAGATTTGGATTAGTTTAACAAGAACAACAATAGATACACACACAAATTTAAATGGAATAGTTTTAACATTATTTTTATTTAAAAAAAAAAATTCAAAACCATTATCTTTTAGGCCAACGTAGACAAGCCAGACGAGGGCATGGATGACAACCCCCTCCTCTGGTGACTCTTCCCACCAGCCCTCCCCTGCCGACTCTTCCCACCAGGCCTACCCGTCCTCCTCTTCCTCCCCTCCTGCGGCTGAAGGTACATGCAAGACGTAAAAAACATTGACACACACATTCAAAGCACATTTGTATTTGCCTAAAATCATTACAACATGTATGTTGAAGGGAGACATTTCACAAGCTTGTTTGTATGTTAAATTGTATTGTAAACATAATACAGCCTACAGACCACTTTTCAAATGTCAGTGTTGCTATCAGGTAAATAGTGCAGATGGTGTTTAACCCAGATGTGCCACAGGAAAGCTTGCCCGATATTCTCCGGAGGGAGCTTGCCAGTGTGTGGCTACCTTGGGGTACTCTATAGCCCGCATGAGAAGGGCATTATAATTTTTGTTGAAATTTAAACACATTTTTTTAGTTTTGTTTTATAATAAATAGTTTTGACCAAAAATCTTGCATTTATTATACTATAATAGCTATTGGTACTGATTAAGCTGCACATTTAACAATTATGAATTTTACCAAAAAAGACCTCTAACATAAGTTTATGGATGTATGTCTGTAATATTAAAATATAAAAAGAATATAAAAAATTAAATAGGGAATGCAGCAGGTAATTCACATACCTGGGACATTACTGGCAGGCAGTGAATGCATAGACAAACCAAACAATGTTAAATGTGCCCCTATATATACACATTGCTACATACACTGGTTTATTAAAATAAAAATAATCTTTAAACAATAAAAAAAAACAAATGCAAACATTGAAAAACCAATCAGATTTAACTTATCATTTTATACAATGTACTAGATAAATGGCAGCTAGAAGCTGATTGGTTGCTATGAGCAACTTCTCTACTTGTCTTCTTTAGAGGCTTTGGGGTTTATGTATCAAACAGTGAAAAGCGTAGAAAAGTGGACCAGTGGAGAAGTTGCCCATAGCAACCAATAAGCTTTGAAGTAGCATTAATCAGGTACAGCCTATAAAATGATAGGTAGGGGCTGATTGGTTGCAATGGCGCACTTCTCCAGGTTTTTCACTGCTTCATATATAAACCCCACATCTCCCCCTTGGATCGCAAGCTTCACTGGAGCAGTGACTGTGCCTGGATTCTGGATAAGGCTATCCTGCTGTATTGCACTGCAGTATACAATGGCACTATATAAATAAATAGAATAAAAATGTGATACTATCAGGGCCGGCACCACCATTAGGCAGCTTTAGAGCTCCAGCACCTGGAGGGCGGCACGGAGTGTGCAAAAAAAAATAATAATTAAGGATCTCTATTTTACTATATGACACTGGCAGCGGCCGAGGGTCTCAGCAGCCGCAGCTGCTGCTATGCCCACTATGTCCGGGTGCTCCCGCACTCCATGGCTGGCAGGCAGCCATGGAAGAAACTACAGGGTGGTCCAGATTTGCATAGGACCACCCTTTTTTTGTGAAGACCCGGCGTGTGTGACACACACTGTGCCACTTAAGAGAGGACAGAGGAGCCCTGTAAGCACTGCAGCAACAAGGTAATGGAGGGAGGGAAGGGCACAGTAGGAGGGCTGCTGGGGCTGGATGGGGAGTGCGGACATAGAAAGGGGCTGCTGGGGCTGGCTGGGGAGTGGGGACATAGGAGGCTGTGGGGCTGGCTGGGGAGTGTGGACATAAAAGTCTGGGGAGTGGGGACATAGAAGGGGGGCTGCTGGGGCTAGCTGGGGACATAAAAGGCTGTGGCTGGCTGGGGAGTGGGGACATAGAAGGGGGGCTGCTGGGGCTGGCTGGGGAGTGAGGAAATAAAAGGCTGGGGAGTGGGGACATAGAAGGGAGGCTGTTGGGGCTGGCTGGGGAGTGAGGAAATAAAAGGCTGGGGAGTGGGGACATAGAAAGGAGGCTGCTGGGGCTGGCTGGGGTGTGTGGACATAAAAGTCTGGGGAGTGGGGACATAGAAGGGGGGCTGCTGGGGCTGACTGGAGACATAAAAGACTGTGTCTGGCTGGGGAGTGGGGACATTGAAGGGGGGCTGCTGGGGCTGACTGGAGACATAAATGATTGTGTCTGGCTGGGGAGTGGGGACATAGAAGGGGCGCTGCTGGGACTGGCTGGGGAGTGGGGACATAGAAGAGGGGCTGCTGGGGCTGACTGGAGACATAAAAGGCTGTGTCTGGCTGGGGAGTGGGGATATAAATGGCTGTGGCTGGCTGGGGAATGGAGACATAGAAGGGGGCTGCTGGGGCTGGGAGGAGTGGGGACATAAAAGGCTGGGGTTGGCTGGGGAGTGGAGACATAAAAGGCTGGGGCTGGCTGAGGAATGGGGACATAGTAGGGGGCTGCTGGGGTTGGCTCAGTAGTGCGGACATAGAAGCAGGGCTGCTGGGGAGTGGGGACATAGAAGGGGGGCTGCTGGGGAGTGGGGACATAGAATGGGAGCTGCTGGGGCTTGGGACACAGAAACGGGGCTGCTGGGACTGGCTGGGAACACAAAAGGAGGGCTGCTTGGAATGGAGACACAGAAGGGGGGCTAATGGAGCTGGAGACACAGAAAGGGGGAAGGGGTCTGGCTGGGGACACAGAAGGGGGACCCCTGGGAATGGGGACACAGAAGGAGGCTGGCTGGGGCAAGATACACAGAAGGGGGGCTGCTGGTGCTGGTTCTGGGGACACATATGGGGGCTGGCTAGAAACAAAGGGGAACTGCTGGGAATGGAGACAGAATTGGGGCTGGTGGAGCTGGGGACAGATAAGGGGTCTGGTTGTATGGCTGGAGTTGCAGAATCATGGGAAGGCTGCATTTATTGCACTTATAAATTATAACCCAATCGGAGCAGCCAAGCAGGCTCCCTATGCTCTACTGTTCCTTAGCAGTGTCATGTCAGGGCAGGCTGCTGTGGGCGATACTGCAGGGGCATTACTTTGAAGGTAAGCAGTTTGTTGGTGCTGCTCGGCGATGTGAGGTGAATATTGAAGGAAGGATTAGGGTGCTGTGATGTGATGAATAATGAAGGAAAGTGGTGGTGGGAGGTGGTGTGCTGTGATATGATGAAGTGGGGAAGTGCTGTGAGAGCAGAAGATTGAAGGGGAGAGAAGGGGTGCTGAATCAAACCTGCCTACTAACTCTCTTGCCCTGACACCCACAACAACTGCCCCACATACACTCACCCCATCACTACCAGACTTGTCCCTGCTCACTTTCACTGTTAGGGGGCTGGGGTGTATTATTTTTTTTCCTGTGGGGGCCAATGTGTGTTTTTTATTCCTGTGAAAGCCAATGTTGTGTGTTATTTAATAATAAAAACAGTGAAAGTATTAATTATGGATATAGTTGGATGGGGGCGCTCAAAAATGTCTCACACTGGGTGCTAGTGAGTGGGTAGTGCTGTGAGGTGGAAATTGCATGGGCTGGGGGGTGCTGCAAGGTGGTTGCTAGAGGAGTTGAGGGTTGCTGTGTGGTGGGGAGGGGAGTGATGTAAGATGGCAGTGAAGTAGGGAGTGCTGTGTGATTGACAATGAAAGGGACAGTGAGTGCTCTGAGGTGGACAGTGGGTGTTGTTAGGGGGCAGTGAGGGAGTCAATGAGTGAACTGTGAGGGGTCAGTGATATAAGGAAATAGCAGTGAGACAGGTGTGGAGGAGGTAATTAGGGATATACAGTATGCAGGGAGGACTAGATGAAACAGCTATGAAGGGGGCAATCAGGGAGATATGCAAAGGTACTGAGACAATAATGGAGGGGGTAATTAGAGCGATATGGAGGGAGGGGGCAATGAGACCGTTATGGAGGGAGCAGTAATATAGATATTATTATCCTTTATTTATATGGTGCCAAAAGGGTTTCGTAGCACCCCACAAAGTACATAAACAAATGAGCACACACAAAAACAGCATATTACAGTACAATTTGAGTAAGGGAAGGAGAAGCACATGAGGGAAGAGGGCCCTGCTCATGAGAGCTTACATTCTAAAGGGGAGGGGCAGACAGACAGGGGTGACACAGATAGGGTAGACAGTGAGGAAGAAGCATGGAGCAACAGTTTAGAATGAGAGCTGGAAGTAATGGCCCTGATTCAGACCCACTCGCGAGCGAGCGGCTGGTCTGCACTGCGCATGCACGTGACGGAGGGAGCTCCGTCGTGCGCATGTGCGAGACGCGACGAGCGAAGGACTTTCCTTCGCTCGTAGTGTCTGATCAAAGGGGGCGTGCTGTCGATGTTGATTGACAGCACGCCCCCTTTGGTGGGCATGCCGGGGGCGTGCCTGCCAGACGGAGGCGTTCCCAAGGGAACGCCTACCATCAGAAGCCGGCCCCACTGACATCACTAGTGATGTCAGTGGGAGTGATTTTGGCTCTGATAGAGCCAAAATCAATCCTGGCCTTACGGTTGAGAAACTCAACCGCAGGCTTCTGCTCGCAGTGGCGATGGTCGCGATGGTCAAGACCATCGCGACCATCATCCTGCACGCTCGTATATGCTGTGGGTGGTGACCCACAGCTATACGAGCGTCCAGGAGGACGCTCTGAATCAGAGCCAATGTCTTGAGTGCCCGTTTGAAGATTTCTAGAGAGTTGGAGAGTCTTAAAGGGAGAGGGACAGAGTTCCAGAGGTAGGGGGCAGCTTGGGCGAAATCTTAGAGGCTGGAATGGGTGGAAGTAATCAGTAGGCAAGAGAGCTGGCATGCATTTGTAGGAAAGGGAGGGAGTTTAGTGTGATGCAGAAAAAAGTGTGTTGTGTGGTGATAGAGAGAGGAGGGTGGGTGCAGAGCTTAGTGGTGGGGTAGTAAGACCATTGTGGGGGAGAAAAGAAAGAAAGTGGAGTTACAGGAGAGGAGGGGAATGGAAGCAGAAGGGAGAAATACAGGCAGAGGAGGGGAGGAAGAGGTGGAGGACAGGGGGCAGAATAAAGGATTAGGTAGGCACTGAGTAAAGGAAGAATTTGAAGAAAACATGGTCATGGTGTGGATGAGGTACCAAAGGGGAGGCAGACTGGAAGTAGGTATAGTATCTGTATGAGAACTACAGTGCTAAAGATTTAGCAAAAATGCTGGTGAAAGAACACTGTTGGTGAAAATGTATGCTCGATGACAAAAGTTTTATTTTCGTACTGAGAGGAATATATGTGAAGATCTAATGGGTTTAGAAATTTAGTAATAAATAAGACTGTATTAGTAGTTTGAAGTTGTGAGGCTAGGCAAAAAAGCAATGGTAAATCAAACTGTAAGGCTACAGAGGTAAATTGGCATTGGTAAAGATATGAAGTTAGTTTTTTGTGAAAACAGAGGGGCTGCACAAATAGTAGCAAGTGACATGGTCATTTCTTTGCAATTATCAAACAAGGAGTTCAGTGTTGCATGTCCTGGTTATGCAGGCAGCAGGTGTTTGTTGTGAAGAGGTAGTGAACTCACACTTGATGCTCCACAGGTGTCCATATGCAGTGTTGATTGTAGTTAAGTTTTGGTTGATTAAATGTTCTCTTTCTGTTTTACTTCAGTTTAACACCAACATTTTTGCTAAAATCTATTTTGCACTCATGAATCTGCCAACTACAGCCTAGAGAATGATATTTAAGTAGAGATGTAGCCAAGTGTGCATCCTAATTAATGAAAACCCCTCACTAGCCAGCCAGTACAGATCTAGCAATAAAATGGCTTAAACAAACATGTAGCACATACCAAACATTTAGGACTTTATTATTACCATTATTATCGTTTATTTATATGGCGCCACAAGTGTTCTGTAGCGCCTTACAAAGTACATAACCAAAAAATTTACTTACAGTACAATACAATGCAATGCAGGACAAGGACATGGATTATATACTTTGATACATTGGTGGCCATAACACCCAAATAAGGGACTTAAGATCAATCATGACTACACTCATTTCAATAACTGGAGATAGTACTTATGACAAATTATATACAATAAAATATAAGGCACCAGCAGACTTCAAATAACAAATTCTGATTACCTAAATATATAATTCAAACAAAGCAGCACATCAGGTGTAATGTTCTGCAGCAGAGATTAATAGGGGTCAATTCAATCGAAATCAGCTGAGGATGTAACCAATAACACGGATGTAATGCTAAAGGTGCACACACACACAACAATTTTGTAAATGAACGATTTTTTCCCTTGAAAAAATGAACGAAAATAGGTTACTAAAATTGTTCATTTACTAAATGTAATGAACGATTTTTATGAACTACAAAAGATTTTTGCATATTAACTTACTGAAAATCATTCAGTTGACAAGTCTGACTGAACTACAAACTACAAACATGAACGCGCATGAATGATAATCGTTCATCGTTTGACTTAGAAAGTGAATGATTTTTAGAAACGATTATCGTTAAACGATATCGTTTAACGATAATCGATCAAAAAATTGTTGTGTGTGTGTATGCACCTTATCACTTTTTCTAAAATCTATTTTGTACTTGTGAAATCTACACTTATGAATCTGATAACTGTAGCCAAGCCCTACAATCTAGAGCAGGTCTGGCCAACCTGTGGCTCTCCAGCTGTTGTGAAACTACAAGTCCCAGCATGCCTTGCCAGAGTTTGGCATGCTGGGACTTGTAGTTTCACAACAGCTGGAGAGCCTAAGGTTGGCCAGGCCTGGTCTAGTGAAACAAGGGCAGGGAGAGGGCAATGAGAGAGATCCATGCATTCTAATGCTTTATGTTGGCTGGCAGTTGCAGATTCAGAAGGAGGGATCTAAATTATTTGACACTTTTAAATGCATGTATCTATTCCCTTTCTTTTCCAGACAAGTCTGAATTTCTATGACCATATAGTCTTCATATATTGTTGCAGGTATTATTCAGTGTGCTGAGGAACAATAGGGGGTTAAACCCCCCTCCTTTTTCTACTTAGTATGACCCCTCCCTTTCATGCACCTGATTAATACTGCTAGATTGATTGAGCAGCTGCCACTTTTGTTTGTTTGTTTATGAGTTGCATGAAGGAGCCAGCATTAGGAGGGCATGCTGGTTCTAGTAGTGCTAGTTGGAGTTCCCAGGGGTGATTCCCAGGTAAGCTGGCTCTCAATTTGGATGCATTTATGTACTGTATGTGCCTTTATCATGAGGCCTTACATTTGACAAAATATATATGTGCCTTTATCATGAAGCCTTATAATTGGTATATTTTACATTTGGGGTGAGCGTTTGGGCGTAAGGCCCCCGGGGCTATTCTGGCTGGGCCACCTCAGGGCATCACCACTTAATACACATAGTTGCTTTTCACATCACCTTTTATGTTTGTTTATTATTCATGTATTTTTTCACATATATTTTAACCTCTCATTCCACACTTATTGATTACTCGCACACATCTATACTTTACACTGCACTGTCACTCTTTTTCCATTTTCGTGTGATGCCCAGTGGGGCTCCTGGGCTGGACGTTTTCTTTGGGGTGCACTGCACCCCGGACGTGAACCCCTTAGTGCTAGGGACAGCTAGTAAAAGCCGTGACGTGGCCTAGCAGCCTCCTATGTATTTGCAAATGCATGCAACTAATATCTCTGAATTTCTATGACCATATAGTGTTCATATATTGTTGCAGGTATTATTCAGTGTGGTGAGGAACAATAGGGGTTTAAACCCCCCCTCCTTTTTCTACTAAGTCTGAAACTTTCCAAGATTTAAACAACTACCATCAAACCTTAGAACACAGGCTGGCAGGTAGGACATAAATTGTCGTGGCCTTGGTTATTGGTTGCCTTCAGTGTGATGAAAACGAGGAAGCGGCTCGTGGGTATGGCAATCCCTGTGAGGCCACACCCCTTGCCACGAGGACACACCCACTTTTACAGGAACTTTCACGCCTTCGGTGCACGTGACACACCACCCACCCCTTCCCCTATTGTGGTGCCCACACTGACAGTTTGTTCTGGATCTGCCCCTGTATGGGACATTAGATGCACGGTGGAGACAGGGCCCAATATGGTGGACTCTGCAGTGAGTGTCCCATGCACTCTGGGTCTCACAGACGGGCTGTGTAGTGACCCAAGGTGAGGTGACGGAGTATGACACTGTTCACTACAGCCTAAAAAAATGAGCTGCTGGGCACAGGAATATGTGAAATAGAAGCTGGCAGGCTGCACAGAGCATGTGAGGAAAGTAGTGAAGATGGACTTGGGGGGGGTATCAGGCAGTAAGCTTAAGCTTTGTCTAGGGCGCCCGGAAACCTTGCACCGGCTCTAGATACTATTAAAGGGTAGACAGGAGAGTGAAGGGAGAGGAGATGAGAGATGTAAATGGGAGAAGATTAGGTGAGGGCTTTGTAAGCGAGCATGAGAACCTTGAATGAGGGGAGCCAGTGGATGGGTTGTAGGAGATGGGAGGCAGATGTAGAGTATTTGGAGAGGAAGATGAGCCAAGCAGCAGCATTGAAGACAGACTGGAGAGGTAAGTGATGAGATTTGGGGAGGCCAGATAGGAGGAGGTTACAGTAGTCCAATCTGGAGATGACCAGTGAGTGTATGAGTGTTTTAACAGCATCCTGGGTGAGATAGGGTCTGATCTTGGAAATGGTTTTTGAAATGGAAACAACAGGACTGTGAGAGGTTTTAGATATGTGGTTTGAAGGAGAGGGATCATTGCAGGATATTTCCAAGACAGCACACTTTTGGCTAGATGAGATAGTTGTGCCATCAATTGATAAAGAAATAGAGTGAAATTAGGTTATGTGGGAGGATGGGAAGATGATCAGGTCAGTCTTAGACATATTAAGTTTAAGAAATAGCTGGGACATCTAGGAAGAGATAGTGACAGTTGGATATACGAGTCAGTAGAGAGCGGGAGAGATCTGAGTATCATCAGCATAGAGATGATAATGGAGGTAAAAAGAGCTGATGAGTTCACCTAGAGAGGAAATATAGAGGGAGAATAGAAGAGGTACAAGGACAGAACCTTAAGGAAAACATACTCTAAGAGGTTGTGGAGGGGGAAGCGGAGGAAAACAGAGCAGGATGGTCAGAGAGGTAGGAGGACAGCCAGGAGAGGGCAGTGTCACGTAGACCAAGGGAGTAAAGGATTTGCAGTAGGAGAGGGTGGTCCACAGTGATGAAAGCAGCAAAGAGGTCAAGGAGAATGAGCAGAGAGTAGTGAACCTTGTATTTGGCAGCAAGGAGGTAGTTGCTGACTTTTGTGAGGGCAGTTTCAGTGGAGTGGAGAGAATGGAAGTCAGACTGAAAAGGGTCAAGGAGGGAGTGGGAGGAAATAAAGGTGGAAAACGGTTGTAAACAATACGCTCAAGGAGTTTGGAGGCAAAAGGGAGGAGAAAGATGGGTCGGTAGTTAGTGTTAAGATCAAGGCAGGGGCTGGCTGGCAACTTTTAGTCCTGGCAAGTATAGATGGTACCCTGCCATCCAACCCAGCACACCTCTGTAAGCAGTTATACGAGGCCCCATGGGCCATATGTTTCTTTTTGAACCTATTGCAAGTCAGAGAGGTTTTCTGCTTTACATGTAATGGTGAAATCACTAAGCTACCCTGATTTTGCTCACATGCTAGGGGGTGACAAGGGGAAATGCTCATTATGGGTGATGACAGGGCTTATATATGAGTTTTCTTTCTGTTATTGACGCTTGGTTTCGCACACAAGAAAAAATCAGAAATAATATAGTACACAGATACCTACTGCTGCTAACAGTGGGCCTGATTCAGATTTTTACGCTAATACATTTGCAGCAGCGATCAAGCAAGCAGCTGCTATCCAAAAATATGCTAATGCTGTAGTCGTTGCAGATCATTCCATAAAATCGGCCATCTAATTAGCCCTATCGTCACGTAGAATGGTCACTTGGACTGAGCAGTCGGCAGGGGCATATCTATAATGGGTGCAGGGTGTGCAGGACACATGGGCTCCTAGGTCCAGGGGGGCCCCGCACTGTACACCCTGCACCCATAGTATTACTTACCTCTCCAGAGTCCAAC
Source organism: Taudactylus pleione (assembly GCA_031769625.1). Taxonomy (NCBI): domain Eukaryota; kingdom Metazoa; phylum Chordata; class Amphibia; order Anura; family Myobatrachidae; genus Taudactylus; species Taudactylus pleione. The sequence continues at coordinate 7,826,463 of JAUIMM010000844.1, forward strand.
GTCGGTGCAGGGGTCCGGTGCTGTAAAAATAACTGGAAAATGGCCGCCGCGGTCATTTGCGCATGTGCAGTACAAGGAAAATGGCTGTCGTGGCCATTTTCCTTGTGATCTGCGCATACTCTATAGACTTTGGGTGCACTCTAGTGCCCAGAGTCTATTACTCCGGCGCTGGCCGCGCACAGCTCAGTGCGCTGCCGGCCGCCAAACAGAGAGAAGTGGGCCCGTGTCGGAGACTGCACATGGGCCAGCTCCTCTCTAGAGATGCCTGGCCATCGGAACCACTTTATCTGCACACAGGATTGCAGACGCACGTTATGACACTCCCCAAAAACAGTTTATTTTTCCGCCATTCCCCATTACATCCCCCAAACGATCCCTGACTGTCGATCACTTTGTGAAGGAGACCGCACTGTGACTGGCATCACAGAGGTACCTTGGCACATGCGCAGTCAACCAATAATCACTCAACTGTGTAAATATCGGAATAGTGTACATCTCTGATTCTGGCCCAGAGAGTTCAAAACTTTGCTTCTTATATACAACAAATATTCTAGTAAAATGCTCATTTGAAAGAACACTGTTATGAACTTTACAAAACTATAAAGCTAAGATAGTGGTTTATTCTCCATAATACTAAGTTATAGTGCACTGTGTGCTGGTCCACCTTTGTAAAAGTAACATGATGACACAATATGCCTATGGCACAGTAGGTCCATGGTAGCCTATGGTATAGGAGCCACTTACCACGCCTGCTGCTATGACAGCTCTTGTGCTTCTTTATGGATCGGCACACACACACAAATTCAGTGACTGCACCACTGCGATAGCGCCTGCTCTCAGAGGTGTAGCATAGAGCTGTGGTGCCTGGAGCAAGCGCCCCCATAATACCTATTTGTCTAGCATAGCTAACGCGTGGGGGGAAGTTGAGGACAGAAATATAGCAGAGGCAGTGTCATCCTGGGCCACTAGGGATCCACTGGGGGATGTTCAGTTCTAACAGGTGAGACATTACCCTGAAGGTGCTATGTGGGTAGACTAAGGGGGCAACACTGGGCCTGAGGGTGAAGTGGGCTGAATTATGAAATGGTAGTGTATAATCCCTTTCTGTTTCTGTATCTGGAAGTGACATGCAGTGAGGGCAGAAGTGTGGTTTCCTGGCCATATAGTACACCAAAAGAAGACAGTTGTCCTCTCGTGGGCTCGCTTCGCTCGCCGTGCTTCAGGCCGGTAGGCAGGCAGAGAATACTGGTCAGGCATTCCGATTGAGCCAGGAAGCAATCTTTACTTTTCATCCTGGCTTGTGCAGCCCCAAATGCCTAATAGTATGCCTGCCCAGGGGGCAGTTGGCACCTTGACCCCCGGCCCAGCCTGCCTCTGGATCAAGGGTAGGTTTTTAAGAATAGGGGAGACAAGATTATATTCCTCTTCTATGCCCCCGTGGATGGTAGGGAATGATGCTGGACAGTAACTGATGACAATATGGTACAGAAAAGGAAGGGTATCTAATACCATTGTGAAATGGGGCTGTGTTTGGAAGAGGGTGCAGTGTTAGGGCAGTATTTGGGGTGTCCCACACAGTTTTGGGGCAGTATTTGAAGGTGTGCAGTATATGGAGGGGGAACAAGTTTGTGGGAGTAGTGTTAAAACATTGGCATTATGTGGAGGGGGAGCAGTGTTTTGGGCATTAAGTGGAGTGGGAACAGTTTGGGGGCAGTACGAGGAATGGTAGTTTTGTTGAGGTAGTATGAGATGTGGGAACAGTCTTTGGGCACTATTGGATGGGGTAGCAGTGTAGGGGCAGGGTGTGGAGGTGGGAGCCCTGAATTCACTAATACAATTAAACATAACAGAACTCAGGGCAATAACACTAAGATGAGAGACCAACATGGCAAGAAATAACACTAAAAGACAGTGACACTACACAGAGGACACTGCACAGAGCATGTCAATATGAATGCAGCAGGGAGGAGAGAGTTCATGCTTACCGTGCTTCCAGTACTAATGCAGCCAGAGGAGCAAAAGGTCAAGGGGCCCAGCCTGTGTAGAGGAAGGGCTGCGCCCCCTATGGTAATAAAGCAGGGCCAGATATGCACAGTGCATGGGTGCTCCCGAGTCCCGACAATGCCCTCATCATGATCCTGGCAGTCTGTTATATTAATGTCCCTAATTGAACCGGCTCTGGAGCATGAGCTCCATCTGCTCAGCCCATGCTGCACTCCTGCCAGAGACTGAACAATGAAGTAAGTTTACAGTGCTGGCTGCACTGTAAACTCACTTCAGTATTCATTCACTGGCAGCACCGCAGCTCTCTTTGTGAGCGCACTTCACTGCAGTTTTCTCTGATTGGTGGATGGCCGGGGCTATTTACCAATCAGTGTTAGATGCTCCCACAACTGTGATTGGAGGATGGCCAGTACCATCCACCAATCAACACTTCTAGCACCCTGCAGTGAACAGTGGAGAATGGAAAGGAGTCACAACGGTGGCCAGTAGGCCGGCAGAGAGTACTGTCGGGCATTCCGATTGAGCCAGGAAGCCATCTCTACCTGCCTCCTGGCTTGTGTGATCCCAAATACCTAATAGTATACCAGCCCATGGGGCAGCTGGCACCCTGCCCCTGGACCCAGCCTGCCCCTGGATCAAGGGTAGTTTTTTTAAGAATGGGGGAGACAAGGACAGGCTTGAATGCAGAAGGGACAGTGCCTGATGAGGGGGAGAGATTAAGGAGGTGGGCAAGATGGGAGCAGGCAGAAGGAGAAGGTGGGAGGGGATAGGGTCAAGGGGGGAGGTGGAAGTGGGGGAGGACCAGATGACGGCCATGACTTCATCTCCAGATACAGGGGAAAAGGATGTCAGAGTCGGTAAAATGGATGGGGAGGGGTGCTCAAGGAAAGGAGGAGTTGGAGAGCTGGGTGACTGGTTGGATATGATGTCCTGACATATGGAATCAATTTTAAAAATAAAGTAGGTAGCAAAGTCAGGGACAGAGAGCGATAAGGGGAGACTAGGAGGGGGTGGGCAGAGGAGGCAGTTGAAGGTGGTGAAGAGACAGTGAGGATTTGCGACCTGGGAGATGAGGTTCTTGAAATATGACTATTTAGAGAGGGAAAGTGCACCACTGTAGGATGAGAGCATAAATTTTAAATGGATAAAATCTGCCTTAGAGCGTGATCTTCTCCACTGTTGCTCGGCGGTTTGTGAAAACTTTTGCAGATATTTGGTGCATTTGTAATGCTAGGGTTGAGATGTGATCTGCGAGGGTGAAGTGGTGATCACCAGAGCACCAGAGTCAAGAGCAGAAGTTTGGAAGGAACAAAAAATTACAATGAAAATGTGGGCAGAATACTTCAGTCCGAATCCTGCCAGTGACGTGCATAAATCTCAACAAAAAACTTAACATACTATGAGAGATGACCCAAAGCCTGTTCTGGCATTCTGGTCACTTTTGTCCAGAGATGTGGACATAATGGGGGCTGGTTCTGAGTTTGGGAGTAAATAAGGTAAGTAACTTTGTACCTTGACAAACCATGCTCCAATGCAATGGGTGAAAATGCTTTTTTCTGCATGAAGAGTAAATACTGGCTGTGTTTGCAATCGGTTCACAAATGCTGGACAGCTTTATTTTTAAACTGCAATTTAGATTTGAGTTTGGACACGCCACTCTCACATCTAAATCACTCTGCACATGTTACATCTGCCCTTCTGCAGTGCAGGTTTTGCCCAGGTGCAAAGTTACTAGAGATGTGTGCCAACCCCCGTGTTTTGGTTTTGGGTTGGATCTGTATCTCCTTTGTGTTTTGGATCTGGATTTGGCTTTGCCAAAACTGCCCTTGCGTGTTTGTGTCTTGGATCTGTATTTTTTTCAGTAGGAGGCTACTTCCTCAAAATGTGGAAAAGATTATCATTAAAATGAACTACAATTTTCACGAGGAAGACCATTACTGCCAATTACGTCCAAAAATTACATAGGCGCCTGAGGCTGTAATGGTGGATTCCAGCAAGAAGAAATTAATATTGTGTGAAGAGGATGTACACACTGATGAGGGTGAGGAATCTGATGATGATGGTGACAATATCTTGCCTCTGTAAAGCCAGTTTGTGCACAGAGAGATCATTGCCAGCAATGTCAGCTGCCCATTGGTAGCTTGTTTTGTGGGGGCCCAAACAAACCAATCACTTCAGCCACAATTGGCAGTCCCTGTCGCTGAAGCGATTGGTTTTTTAAACTGTGCATGTTCTATATACAACATAAGGGTGGACGGAAGGGCCCAGGGACAATTCCATCTTGCACCTCTGTTCTTTGCATTATGTGCTATCTGGGGTATTGCTTCCTGACATTTTTAATTTTATAGTTTATTAAACTGCCACCCTGTCTGCCACTGCTGTGTGGCAAATGTTTCATAGATGTCCTATATTTTTTTAAACTGCTGTGCTTTTTTGTCGCTGCTCTGAAGCAAATAGGTATACTTGCAAAATACTCTTATGCCATTTTTCAACTTTGATCACTGATAAGGTTCCCGGCTGTGCTGAAAACTTTCTGAGTACACACTGGAGGGTGGGCAGCTCAAGTAAAGCAAAACCATTTTGTGCAAGGGCCTCCAAATTGCATTTATTTTCTACCAGTAGTCAAACGGACTGTCTGACATGCCTATTCGGATGCTATCATTAAAATAGTCCTTAACCATTCTTTGAATGGTGTCGATATCATATGGAGTCATGGTAGAGGTCTCATTAATTGTAGGCAATTCTTTTAGAGCCAACCAGATGTCAAAACTTAGTTGTGTTGACTCATCTGCCTCACCAGTGGGTCTTTTTTTGGAAAAGTTTAGTTTTTTCTTGGCAGCCACACTTGCTGCAGAAACTGAAGGATGATCCATCACTGCATCATGTGCCACTTGAGCTGACAATGTGCTTACCAACAGCTCTTTGCAAATCTTCAGATCTGTGTCTGTTGGAAAGAAAGACACAACATATGATTTAAACCTAGGATCGAGTACGGTCGCCAAGACTTATTGATCCGATTGGAAGGTCCTGATAACCCTTGGATCCTGACGAAGTGAATAAAAGACTTGATCTACAAATCACTTCATTTCAGCTCCTCCTTCAGTTTCTCAAGCTGTTTTTCCAACAGTCTAATTAGGGGAATTACCTGACTCAAGCTGCCAATGTCTGAACTCACAGGTGACTACTTCAAAGGCTTTCAGCACCTTGCACAACACAGAAAGTATTTTCCACTGAGTTTGAGTAAGGTACATCCCCCCCCTCCTCTTCCTATGTCATACTGCGTTGTGTAGCTTTGGATGGCTTTTTACTATTCCTCCATTCGCTGAAGCATATAAAGGGTGGAGTTCCACCTTGTGGTTACCTCTTGCTTTAGCTGGTGGCAGGGCAAATTCAACATTTCATGAAGGTGCTGCAAACTTCTACATGTACCTGCTAAATGACGAAAATGTCCAGACATTTTTCGGGCTACAGAGAGTGTCTCCTGCACGGCCCTGTAATTTAAAAAAAAAAATTTGCACCACCAATTTGATTGTGTGAGCAAAACATGGGACATGTTGGAATTCACCCAGATGCAATACTCTCACAATATTGGTGGCATTGTCAGAAATCACAAATCTCTTAGCGAGTCCGAGCGGGGTTATCCATTTTGCAATGACTTCCATGAGGCTTTCTAAAAGGTTGTCTCTTAGTGAAACCTGTGATACACAGAGTAGCCTGCCTCTAAATGAGCTGCTGTTTCTTAGATGCTGCTGTTGGTGCCGTTGAAGGCAATATTCCCACCCAGTGGACTGTTACAGTCATGTAATCTTGCTTTTGTCCTTTTCCACTTGTCCACATATCTGTGGTTAAGTGGACAGTCGGTACAACGGCATTATAAAGGACACTAATTACGTTTTTTTAACATCCTTGTACAGGCTGGGAATTGCTTTTCTAGTGAAGTGAAATTTAGATGGGATTTGGTAGCGGGGGCACATGACCTCAATTAACTGTCTAAAACCCACTGCAGTAATGGCGTATAGTCTTCCTGGTCCCCTTCTCAGATGAAGATCCACTCCCAGCAGCAGCAGGCATATTGCTCTAAGATTCTTCTGATGAATCCTGGATAGGAGAGGACTGAGTTAGTCTAATCAAATTGGATGCAGGACTACTTCCGCTTATGATTGCGGATATTGTTGAAGAAGGTGTTGTGGTGAAGATGGCAGGTGCTTGGATCTAGCAGAGTGAAGGGAGCTAGCTGATGCTGGACTGCTTGTTGTTACTTTTTTAGCCAAAGTTTTTGCATTTGGCAAAAACTTTGGATGGATGCGCTGCAGATGACGTAACAGGGAGGAGATTCCTAGATGGTTAAGGTCCTTACCTCTACTTACTCTGGCTTTACAAAGGGTACAGATGGCTTGACAATTGTTGTCCGGATTTGGGTTACAATGATTCTACACATAAAAAGTGGATATTTTTGTCTTATACCCAGGCATAACAATAGGTTTTTCCTTATCATGTACAATAACTGTTTCCACTGGTGGGGTAGAGAGTTCAGAGGGTGCGCTCGTCCTATGGGTGCGATGCTAATGGGGTAGCCTGTCATGATCTGTGTGTGCTCAATGCCGAGTAGGGAGTGATGGGGTGTGGGGTGGGAGGGGGGTCGGCTGGATTGGAGGTGTGGGATGAGGAAATGAAGACAAGCAGCAGACTTGGTGGCCAAATGATTTATTGGAATAGTCACAATGCTAATCCTGTTAGGTCCCAGGCACCCAGGGGGGGTGGTAGGCGATCTGGGGGGGGGGGTGTGGGTGGAGACTGGGGAGGTGGGTGGACCCTTTTAGGGGGCTCCTTTCCATGCAGTTCAGTTGACCGGCACATTACTCCTGCTGGACCTTTGGTCAACAGTCTAGGACGTCTCGGGGGGAAGGGGGGGGTGATGGGTCGGCAGCAGGTGTGGCGGTTTTGGAAGTGCATCCTGGCGGCATATGAGTCTCGATCCTGTAGGAATGTAGGGGACTTTACAAATATCATGACTCTGCGGCACTGCTCTAATACTGAAATACAAGTACGATTGGGTATACAATAGACACTGGCAGGAGGGGCACTCCTGTAGGAATGATCCTGTAGGAATGTAGGGGACTTTACAAATATCACGACTCTGCGGCACTGCTCTAATACTGAAATACAAGTACGATTGGGTATACAATAGACACTGACAGGAGGGGCACTCCTGTCCTTATTTCAGCAAAGGTTTCGGTTTAGCCAACCAGAGGTGTGAAGTCGCGTTTGTAGAAAGAGCCGGGGTTGGGAGAAGACCAGGTTATTAGGAGAAGACCCCTACCGGTGGGGTTTTGGTGGTAATATAATGTTTCCACTGGTGCCTGATTTAAACAAACAACATCCTCATCATCAACATAATCATCCTCACCATCCTTATTAGTGTCAGCTACACAAATATCCTGGTGCACTTCCACAGCAGCATACTCGATTTCTATGTCAGCTTGTTGACTTGTGCTGCTCATCCCCACATTTGCAGTGGCTGCACAAATGGTGGAAGGAGGCTCCTCCTCAATACAGTATTGGAAAGGTCAGGCTCACACATGGCACCCGCAGACACACTTCGGGGGATATATTTACTAAAGTGAGAGTTTTTTTAAGTGGAGATGTTGCCCAGAGCAACCAATCAGAATCTAGCTATTATATTCTAGAAGGTGCTAGTTTAAATGTAAAGTAGAAACTGGTTGCTATGGGCAACATCTTCACTTTTAAAAACTCTCACTTTAGTAAATATACCCCTTAGACTCTCCTCAGGGATTTGTGACATTTCTGATCACACAGTTGAGTCCTGTGCCTTAACGATTTTCATTTATTTTAAACTTCTACAGGGAGAATGGTTTACATCATCATAATAGGCAGAGCCATGAGTTATAAATAAAGGTCAAGTCCTTAGCCTTTCCTTGCCACTTCATGTGGTGAAAGGCATATTGCCAATTTTATGTCTTTCTGCAGCTAACTTACCCTTTGATTTTTTTCTTTACCACTGTAAAATTTTAGATGCCCTGACTTAAGCCCTGCTTGCCCTTTGCATCGGCTTTAGTAGATGACATTGATGGACTAGTATCGTCACAGGTGGCAGCAGCTCCAGCACTCGTATGTGGTTCCTGCTCTCCTCTCAGCCAATAGGAGGCGGACGCGACGAGCCAATCACTGCTCGCCGCGTCGTAACCCCGCCCACTCATGCTGTCTTGTATTAGACGGCGCCGAGCAGGAGATGAGAGTTCGGCGGCGGAGAGGGAGGAGAGAAGACCTCCCGAAGAGCGGAAGATCAGCGTGTCAACAGGGGTGGCGGCCGCGGAAGAGGCCAGAAGACGCCGCTGTCAAGAGAGAAGACAGGCGGCGCCAGCTGGAAGAATAAAAGAAGAGGCGGCGCCGCTGCCCAGGATGGGCCAGCGGCCGAAGAATGCGGCTGAGGACCGGAGAGGACTGCGGGGGTGGGAAGTAAAGAGCTACACGAAGTTCCCCCCCGCAGCCTCTTCCAACGTAGTAGGTAGGCCCTCCATGAGGCCCACCATATACCCCCCTCCCTAGACCACCAGGGTTGTCGGGCGCTAGGCCCGTGGGTAATTAGTCGGGCACAAGGCCCGAGGCACAGTAGCGGGCATTAGGCCCCATAACAGGATTTCCCCTTAAGTAGGTGTAAGTGGCCTGGGTATTAGGCCCAGGCCACTAGTCAATAAAGTAGGCGGGCAACTGCCCGAGCCATCCGAAGTATAAGGTGGTCTGGGCATTAGGCCCAGACCGCTAAATGAGCCCCACAGATAGGCAGGCAAATAGGCCTGAGCTCCATAAAAAGTGGTCTGGGCATTAGGCCCAGCCACTATCAGAGCCCACCATTTGGCAGGCACCTAGGCCTGAGCCGCTGGTAAGACCCTGGGCGTTAGGCCCAGGACCCTGAGCCCAATAGTTACAGCACTAATATAGAGAGGCAGATGATTAGAGGTGTGAGCAGTGGTGGAGAGCTGTTCGGCTCCCACCAATGAGGTAGTGTTTCCCCAGTCACTGAGGAGAGGAGCTGGCCAGCTCTAGATAGGTAGGCAGCAGGCATTTAAAAGGGATAGTACCATGTTTTGCTCTTGTGTACTTATAGTCTGTGATTGGTGTTCCGTGCAGGGCAAAAGTTTAGTTATTGTTATATATGTCGCACTACACACACTGTAGGTTGAGGGTGATGCCGTTTTAGTATGTGTAGTTGCTTGACATAGGTTTAGGCCCTGCACGGCTGTGTTGTGTATCTCCTTACAGGGACCTGTAGGCGAGTGAGCGGACGAAGAGCAAGAGTGAACATGGTGAGAAATATCTGTGTGTACTGTCTTTCACTGTTTGTTTGTCACTATCTATCTTTCCTTCCTTCTGGGCGAACGGTGAACCTTGCAACCCGGTGCAAGGACGGATCTTCACCTGGTGCGTGAGTACCGATAGGTGAAAATTCGGGATCTGAGGCCATAAGTGCCAATGATGATCTTCACTTAAAACCTGAATTTATCCCTCGGTTCGGTAGGGCGCATCGGTTGACTTGAGGAAGGACGTTACTCACCTCGTCTCCTTCCCCCTAGGTCATCGTGTCCGTGTTCTATTTGGAAGTTCCAGGACCGTCTGTTCAACACACGGCCTGAAGGTGAGAGGGTGCGACGCAAGGTAAGGAACAGACGTACACCTGCACGGCAGCAGGCACTGCACGACCTCTCACACTTAACCAGGAGATATCAGTGATATTTCTGGTGTTAAGTGTGTTTATGAATACTAAAATAATGGTAATTAAGGAAAATGTTCTTTAAACCGTTATTTTAGTGTTGATGAATAGGCTCCTCTGTCCCTCTCTCTTTCTCTCTCCGCATGATAACTTTCTAAAATAAATTATTATTAGGTTTATATAGCATGGCTGTGAATAAACAAAAAAATGTTCAACATAGTAAATATTACTATTTAATCACTTCGGTGTAGTGCTATCAGCAGTGACATACTCAACAATAGTGTCCAAAGAGATAGTATCAGACCAAATATACAATGTTATGTGTTAGGAGATTGTATATTATAATGTGTAAAAATTAAGGATGTGCGCCGGACCATTTTTGCTGGATTTGGTTCTGATTCGTCGACCAGCTTTAAATTTGGATTTGCCAAACCTGTCGTGACTGGTTTTGGATTTTTACAAAAATTGACAAAGCTAAAATCACATAATTGGGTTTTTTTTTTCCCCTAGTGTATTATTAACCCCAATAACATTAATTTCCAGGCATTTACAGTCAATTTAGCCCACCTCACAGCTCACAATATTGTTTTCACCATTTTTGTCCAAATGCTGCAGTGAGCTGGCTGGTTACTAATTGACAGACACCGCAGTTTAGAGCACATCTATGAAACATTGCCACTCACTACTGAGTCACAGTAATTGTGTGTTATGGACACACAGAGGGCTAAGGCCCAAGGAGTCACGGTGCATGTATACACAGTGGGCTATGGGCCTGATTCAGACCCGGTCGCTAAGTTGCGCTCGCTCGCTCTGAGCGATTTTCACCCATTTGCACATGCGTATAATTCGCAGTGCACGTGCGCAAGCTAGTCTTTGCGATCGGTTGCTCGTGAGCCGCAATCAGGTCGCTACTTTGAGTGACAGATGGTGCCGTTTGTGGGTGGTAACTGGGCAAGGTGCTTGTAAACGGTCGAGTGGTGTTGCGGACGCAGGTGTGTCAGGCTGCCAAAACTCCTTTTAAAGGGCGTACATAATTAGCAAAGTAGCATCATTGTACACGTCACCTGCATGTTTTTCAGGCCGCACTGATCGCAGTACTTGTGGCAGGTTAAGGCAACCTCAAGGTCTGCGAGCAGCTCTCCGATGGCTCTCGATGTTCCCAATTAACCCTACATTTCCCGGAGGTGATGTGTGTTGCAAGTGGCAAGGGGGCATCTATATACAGTTGTGAGAACACTTTGCCGTAGCCCAATAAAACATAGAGGGAGTCCTTACGCGATGCAGTGCGAGCACATCATCTAAATATCCGGCCCGTTTTTGCCAGCTAGCGGCCGCAACTTGCGATCAGGTCTGAATGAGCTTCTATTGCCCAAGGAGTCACTTGTATACACAGAAGGCTAAGGTCCAAGGAGTCACGGTGCTTGTATACATAGAGGGCTACTGCTCAAGGGGTCACTGTGCTTAAACACACAGAAGGCTATTGCCCAAGGAGTCATGGTGCTTATACACACAGAGGGCTATTGCTCAATTGAGACACAGTGCTTGTATACACAGTGGGGTACAGCACCAAAAAATAAATTTTCTCCTTCATCCACTAGGGGACACTGGAGTCTAAGTACAGTGGGGTATAGATGTGGATTAACCGGGAGCTGGCACTTTAAGAAATTAGAAAGGTAGCTAGCTCCTCCCCTTCTATACCCCCTACAGGTCAGTCTAAAATTTGTGCCCAGGGAGCTGGTTCACTCCTTCAGGGCTCTCTAATATGAAGATCCTCGATCAGCATTATGAGGACACAGACAGGCAACTCCCTGCCCCTGCCTGTCTGTTACGATGGAGCTGCCGAGAGACCCCACCGGTCTTTAGCTGCAGAGACCAGTGTCTCTGGGGGGTACCTAGATGCGCTTCGTGTGGCGCATGTCGTGGTCCCCCGCCAGCCTTCCCACCACCAGCAGCGCATGGCAGCCATAAGGTTAGTGCATCCTGGCACCCTGAGTAGCAGGGTAGCCAGGAATACTTACAGGCGGGAAGTTTACAGAGCAGCCCGCTTAGCGCTGTAGACGGGCGCTATAGCCTAACACTCTGTTCTGCTCTTACCTTCCAGTGACCACAGCGTTCCCAAGGGAGGCTGGCGGCCATTATAAAATACATGCTGCTGCTTGTCACACTGCGAACAGTGGAGAGACTGTCCTGACTGCCAGATTGTGAAAAGTGCAGTCAGGCAATTGAGGAATAAAACTGTGTTTACACATTATATTGTGTTAGACAGCGCTGAACACTGTATCAGTGCTGCTTGGGCTGGGTGAAAGCAATACTCCCTATATGGCCTTATATTACTGTTTCCTCTCCTTGTATACAGTCTCTGTGTCTTCTCACTGTCCCTTTACTCTGTGGGTGTGTGTGTCAGTGTGTCAGTAAATGACTTCTAAAGAGTCTAAAGCTGCTCTAAAAACTTTTTCCGGCAAAACTCGTGCAGTGAAAAATGTGCTTCAGAGCCTCAGATTGCTGCTTCACCAACAATGTGCTCCAGTAGCGCAATCGGTACAGCGCACGGTACTTAAACAGTATCTGTTAAGCAATGCTAAGACAATTTACTTCAGTCATGTCCCATCTGTTTGCAGAGCTGGAAGCTTTTCGCAGAGAGTGAAAGGTTGCCAGATCTCAGACGTCGGCCATCTCTGAACAGATTGGGCAAGTTATTTAGCTAGATCTGTAGAAGGGCTCACTAATGTTATGTCAGCCCAGGCCCCTTCCACGGCCTTGTCCTCTCTAGTTATCGCTAAAAGATTGATTCCGAATCCCCTTAGGTGGGATGAGTCGGAAGAGAACGAGAGGTCGGAACTAAGGAAGGTGAGGTTCAAAACTGAGGGGGCGGAACCTTTATCTCAGGGTGTAAAGGCGTTGATTGCTGCAAACTGTTAATTCTACTACGCCATCTATCGTTAATAAAAGACAAAGACAGGCCGTCACCTATCCAGAGTCGGAGGTATTGGATGAAATTCTTACCTCTGCATGGAAACACCCAGATAAGACATTCAAAGTGTCTCAAAAACTTTTGAACTATAGTGCTCGCTTCGGCAGCACATATAGGGCTCTATTTACTACAATCCGCATATTGAATGCGGATTGTAGTGTGATATTACCGAGTGAATTCGCATTGCGAATTCAGGCAATATCACAGGGATTTACTATAAATCCCTTGCAGGGACAGAGCTTGCGATAAAGCTCTGTCCCTGCGGATCCCATCTGCACTCTAGTCGCTGTATTTTTGGAAAAAATACCACGACTAAGAGCCCGCGCATGCACCGACCGACCACCGCTACTATCCCCCCACCACCGCTAAGCCCCGCCCCCGGTGCTAAGCCCCGCCCCCGCGATCGCGGACCCCCCCCGCGACCCCCCCCTCCCTTCATTACACTTACCTGCATCCTCCTGGCCTCCGGTGATCTTCTCCGGGCTTCCCGATCAGGTGATCTCCCATACTGCACTGGGGCCCGATCACCTGATGACCGGGACCCAGTGTACTATGGGAGACCAGCTGACCGGAGAGGAGCCATCACCGGAGGCCCGATCACCAGTCCCTGGATTCAGGTAAGTAAAAAAAAAAAATGTTTCATTTTTTTTTCTTTTTTTTTACAGTAATCAGCTTGCGGTCTGCTTAGACCACATAGCTGATTACTGGTACTGGCTCCCGCCTCTGCTCTCCCCGTTAGAGCAGAGTGGGAGCCCAGTAACCGGGGGAGACCCTGGATAACGCCACCTCCAGGTGGCGTTAAATAAGTGATACTGGGGGTTGGAGTAGAATTCTACTAATTCTACTCCAATTGCCCTGTAATAACTACAGGTGAAACTAAAATAATGTGAAAAGGGTGTGAAAACACCCTTTTTCACTTTATTTTAGTAAAAATAATGTTAATAAATAGAGCCCATAGTAATGCAAATTCGTGAAGCATTACATATATTTTTTTTTTATTATTTTAATCCCATTATGTGAGACTCTGCCTTCAGTGGAACCTTCGATGTTCCGTCTGTCTAAGAAGACTGTGCTCCCGGTTCCTGGAGCAGTTTCCTTAGAGGAATCTTCCAACAGCAAATTAGAAAATACATTAAAGTTGATTTACAGTATCCCTCCCGCACTAATAAGCTGCTGGGTCAAAAAACCTGTTGAAGCCTGGGCTGCACAACTTTCTGAGGGCCTTAGATCTGGGGTCTCGGAGGAGGATCTGATTCCTTTAGCAGAACAGATTGCACACATATGTAATCTTTCTTCCAGATCCTTGGCTTTGGCTATCTCAGCCCATAGAGCACTTTGGTTACGACAATGTCAGGCTGATGTGGAATCAACAAAGAGCTGTGGAGGCTCTTCCATTTCACAGGAGAAGTTCTAGTTCGGATGTGAACTAGATAAGTGGCTATCTCAAGTCACAGACGGTAAGTGCAGTCATCTCCCATCTACGGCTCCCTATACTAGGAAACCTTTTGCAGGATTATCCTTTCGGTCCTTACGTGTTCCAGGGAGATTCAGAAGTCATTCCAGAGGAGCACCTGCTATCTCCCGTGGTTCCAGAGGCAGAGGTAGAGCCACTGCATCCTTGTCTCAACAGGATAAGTTTTCAGCTGCATACCGCGCTCCCCTCTCACCTTGTGGATCCCAGGACGGGAGCTCGCCTTCAGGAATTCAAAGAAGTTTGGATCCAATCTTGTCAGTACATGGATCCGGGACATTGTTATTAATGGGTGGAAGCTAGATTTCCAACTCCAACCTCCGCCTCGATTTTCACAACTGGTTTACCAAGGTCAGCACACAACCAGATTCCCGATAATCTTGCGTGCACTACTGAATCAAGCCCTTGGACCTGTTTTTGTTCCTATAGTATTAATAACAACAATAACATTCATTTCCAGTCACTATTTACCAATTGTGGCATCTCAAATCACCAGGGAGGGACTTACATGCAATCAAAAACACACAAGATTCAACTTGCTAGAAGACACCCGGGACTTCGTTCTACTCGGAACCACATAAGTGCCATAAGAGCCAGAACTCAGTTCCACTTGGAACCCCAAAGTTCGGGTGTGTTCAGTTTTCAGCAAAATTTAACTGCTCATCTCTATTTTAATCCCAGTCTGATTTTTTAATTCTTCTGTGTTGGATCAACAAATTCTTCAAACCACGATGTGTTGGGGGAACAACTTAAGATCAGTTACTAGAAACCCTGTTTTGTGTAGGCTTAATGCTCTTTCTGTCATACTGTTTATCGGGCTGAATATGAGTTCGGAGTAAAGCAAAAAGAACAAGTAACTTTGCAAAAGGACAAAGCATGTTGAAATACAAGGGGTGCAAGCACATTTTGTTTTCATACAGGATAAATACTGTCTGCTTTTGCATGTAGCCCACAAATGCTGGACAGTTTTATTTTTACATTGCAATTTAGATAGGAATTTTGACATGCCCCTCTCATATATCTAAATCTATCGGAACATCTGCCCCACCCGCGGTGTACTGTAACACAGTTTTGCCAAGGTGCAAAGTTAATTGCTCTTTTTTGTTTTGCTCCGAAATCTGAATCCAGGGGCGTATTAAGAGAGGAGGGGGCCTGTGTGCATTCCCCATCTGGCGCCCCCTCCTCTCTCAACGGCGGCCAGCAGCAGACTGACGTGGCTGACCAGCGACTGCAGCATCGGTAGACTCTGGGCACTAGTCCACGCCATTTTCCTGGCGATTTCCTCACTGCGCATGTGCAAAAGGCTGGAAAAATGGCCGTGGCGCTCATTCTCCGGCGTTTTGTGCAGGGCCGAGACACCCAAAGCAGGAACACGGAGAGTTATTAGATAATATGGGTGCAGGGTGTGCGGTGCGGGCCCCACGTGGACCCAGCAACCATTATAGATACAACCCTGTCTGAATCAGCTTCTACATCAGAGGTTCCCAAATGCGGTTCTCAAGGCTCCCCAACAGTTCTGGTTTTAGAGATATCCATGGTTGAGCACAGATGGTTAAATCAAATTGACTGAGGTACTAATTAGGTCACCTGTGGTTACACATGGATATCCTTACCTAAGACTGTTAGGGTGCCTTGAGGACCGAATATGGGAATCTCTGTTCTACATTATTATGTTGCCAGCTTTCATTCAATCTAATTAAAAAAAACACAAAGTACATTCAAATATTGTAACTGGCTTTTCCTTGCATAGACCTGCAAAAGTAATAAGTGCATAGAATATCTTGCAGATAACAATATAAATTCACTCACACTGAGCATAATAACATTATTGCTGCATGATACAGAGAGACCTATAAGCCAGAAAGCACATTTGGGTAATAAGCAATAATATTTGTTTGTTTTCTTTTCTATCTTCTACCTATTCTTTGAATCATCCTGCATTTTTATTATATAACGACTTGTTGCCAATCGTGGCCGTCTGAATATACATATATTATTTTTCCTTTTTCAACAATTTGCTTTTCACATCTGGGGACTTACAGGAAAAAGCAGGTGTAAGGACCGAGTGAATGTTTGTAAAGTATCTTTTAATACGTGGGCAAACATCCAGAGCCTTAAAAAACACAATTCGTCTGTCTAGTTGTTGGGGCGTAGTAAACCATGGTGAGAGAGAACAGGACTAGGGAATTTCCTAACTCACTTTCAGCTGAATAGGGATTTACGACTGAGGTATTTGTCAATTTAAAGAGTAAGTTAATTAGCATTGTGAAGCTAATATCAAATAAAGTGACCACATGGCTCCAGCCAATAGACTTCACTTAGGACGCTTTGACTTTTCCATCCCCTGTCGATTTTCTCAAGGGAATTGCCTGGTACAGCCAGAAAAGCTGGGAAAATGGTATTGTGTTCCATGGAGACTACAGCTAAAACATTATCTTAGATTGACATACTGCAAACACAATGACTAATGGTTCTTGTAAAGTGTTCTCTGTCTTTCCAATGGGAATGAAAATCAAAGGCGTACAGGACGATGCACTCATTGCCAACATGGAATACATGCAGAGGGCTTGTTTTCATGGATATCCAAGAAAATAGTGTGGAGCTTTAGCAAGTGCACAAAATGAAGAGAGGCCCAATAAAAATTGTGTTCATGTGATTCCTGCACAGATCACATGACACACACCCCGTAGGTTGTAATATTCTATTACACATGCACTCACTCATTCACACTTGCCCGCACTCATACTACATACTTACCTTGTCCCTTGCGCTGGTCTGTCCCCTTGTCCAGTAGAATCTCTGATCACTGTAAAAAAAAATCCATACTCACCCACTCCTTGGTTCAGGTCCGCTTCGGTCCATGTAGGCATTCATGGTCTTGGCAAAATAAAAAAACTAAAATGCGGAGTCCATGGACACAGTATTGTACTCTAAGGACAGCACTTACCAAATGACGGTTCAGCCGCTGGCATTTCCCATAGAAGTGCATGGGCTGACAAGTCATTGACTGAGAGAGGCGAGCCCCCTGGCTCTCAAAGCCAATAAACACTTTCCCCATAGAATTCAATGGTGGGAATGAAACTGAATAACCCCAAGGTTTGTGGCTATTTCCCTTAACCTCCTTGCACATCTGAATCTTGGCTATCCCTATCTGACATCACATCCCATGTTTCTCTTTCATTCGGTAGCCTATCTCTCACCTCTCTCCTGAAGCTAATCTCATTTTGTTCATGTCTTCAGCCTATCTCTCTCCTCTTGTTCTGTCTTCTGTTTCTTGAAACACACCCTTGTCTCACCCAGCCTTAAAAAACCCTCACTTAACCATAAGATAATCTCTAATTACTAAACTATCCCTCTCCTCCCTTTTGCGTCTAAAATCTCAAGAGGATGTCTATATCTGCCTCACCTCATTCCTTACCAGGGCCGGCCCAAGCCTGATTTTTTTGGTAAGCGGGTATAGATTTTGGCACCCCCTGTTGAA
This sequence comes from Taudactylus pleione, assembly GCA_031769625.1. NCBI lineage: Eukaryota > Metazoa > Chordata > Amphibia > Anura > Myobatrachidae > Taudactylus > Taudactylus pleione. The sequence goes on from JAUIMM010000844.1 coordinate 7,844,119, forward strand.
ATAAAGCCTCATATTTTGGTGTGTGAAATATCCGGAGTACATGTAAGAATGTAACAATGACCAAAGGGAATCTGCAGGTCAAAAGACCAGCTTTATATACACATGGTTATAATTTAATTTAGTGGTGTCACTAGGGTTGGTGTAACCGAGTGAATTGTGTTACCCCACATGGACCTTCTACTGCATCAGACCAAACAGAATCCTAATATACAATTGACGTAACAGGTGAAAAAACTTACACATTACCGTCACTGTGTGGGGCCCCACATGATAAATTAAAAAACACATACATGGGCCACTCATATGCCCCCACATGAAAATAATAAAACACATAAGCTCTGCAGAAAAAAACACACACACAGACCCCCACATGAGAAAAAACACACACATTAGCACCCTAATAATACACATAGGATTTGCATTAAAAAAAAACACACACATAGGCCGCTACATGAAAATAATTAAACGCACACATCACCCCCCCACATGAAAATGTATGAAGTGTTATAGGGCCCCTATACAGCAGGGCCACCCTGGGTGCTAAGCTATAATTATACCCTAATATATGTATTCAGGGAGAGGGAGACCGCCAGTGGGTGACTGGAGAGGGCAACAGCACTGGGTGACAGGGAGAGGGTGAAAGCATTGGGTGACAGGGAGAGGATGAAAGCACTGGGTGACCGGGAGAGGTTGTTAACAGGGAGAAAGTGACAGTACTGGGTCAGAGGGAGAGGGTGACAGCACTAGACAAATGACAGGGAGAGGGTGACAGCACTAGGTGACAGGGAAAGGGTGATGACAGGGAGAGGGTGAGAACAGGGAGAGGATGACAGCACTAGGTGACAGAGAGGATGACGATAGGAAGAGGATAAAAGCACTGGGTGACCGGGAGAGGGTGATGACAGGGAGAAAGTGACAGTACTGGGTGAGAGGGAGAGGGCGACAGCACTACGCTAATGACAGAGAGAGGGTGACAGCACTAGGTCACAGGGAAAGGGTGATAACAGGGAGAGGGTGAGGACAGGGTTACAGAGAGGATGACAATAGGAAGAGGATAAAAGCACTTGGTGACAGGGAGAGGATGAAGATATGGAGAGGATGACAGCACTGGGTGACAGGGAGAGGGTGATGATGGGGAGAGGATGACAGCACTGGGTAACAGCAGGGAGAGGGTGACAGCACTAGGAGACAGGGAGAGGGTAACAGCACTGGGTGAGAGGTCAACATCACTAGGTGACAGGTAAAGGGTGACGACAAGAAGAGGGTTACGCCACGAGAAGGTGAAAGCAGTGGATGACAGGGAGATGGTGTCAGCAATGGGTGACAGGGAGGGAATGACCAATGGGTGACAGGGACAGGGTGACAGCTATACTGGGTATATCAATTTCCTTACCTGGGGACAGAACTGCAGAGCTCCTCCTCGGAGCTCACTTAACGCTGGTGGTGGTCACGTGATCGTGACGTCAGATCTCCGACGTCCAGCACAGCCTTATAGAGAGAGGAAGATGGGGTTGGAACATGAAAAGGGGAGGAGCTGAGGAGAGCGTGGTGCCTCCTCCCCATCCAGCTCTTGTAACTAAGCTGTGTCACTCTGGGCAGACAGGCACCGCCTGCGGCACTGGCGGCTGGCTGCACAGTGGCATATAATGAGTCAGTGTGACTCACTGTAATGTCGGCGGCTGTGTGGGACCATGGCGAGACACAGGAGATGATGTGGCCGCCCTTCCAGCTTGGTGCCGTAAGCGAATGCATACCTGGCATAATGGGCCAGCCGGCCCTGCATAAACGTGTTTTATATGTATGTATAATATACCTCACATTTTTATTTGTTACTGTAAATCCCAAAGATGGGGCATGGCCTAACTACAGCTATGTCTATCTACAGATATAGATATATCTGTGTTATATATCCTCACCAAAATAATATGCCTCTAGGCTACCATATAGCTGTATCTATATATCTATCTATTGGGCTTAAACATGCTAATGGTGTGGTTTTATAGATATAGCTATATATCTATAAAACTACACCATTGCCATGTTTAAGCCCTATAGATAGATATACCTTTATGATATAATAGCCAGGGGTCAAATTAATTTTGGTGATATATATCTAGATTAGGGGTGTGCACCGGGCACTTTTCGTGTTTTGTGTTTTGGTTTTGGATCTGGATCTTTCTTCGTGTTTTGGATCTGGATTGGTTTTGCCAAAACCACCCTTCCGTGTTTTGGGTTCTGGGTTTTGTGTTTTGGATCTGTATTTTTTTTAAAAAAAGCATAAAAACAGCTAAAATCACAGAATTTGTTGGTTTCTCTGCTCCTATGCTATTATTAACCTCAATAACCTTAATTTCCACTCATTTCCAGTCTATTCTGAACACCTCACACCTCACAATAGTGTTTTCATGTCCAAAAGGTTGCACCGAGGTAGCTGGATGACTATGCTAAGCGACACGAGTGGGCGGCACAAACACGTGACCCATCTAGGAGTGACACTGCAGTGGCAGACAGGATGGCAGTTAGAAAAACTAGGCCCCAAACTGTACATAATGCAAAGAAAAAAAAGAAGTGCAAGATGGAATTGTCCTTGGGCCCTCCCATCCACCCTTATGTTGTATAAACAGGACATGCACACATTAACAAATCAATCATTTCAGCGCCAGGGTCTGCCACACAACTGTGGCTGAAATGATTGGTTCGTTTGGGCCCCCACAAAACAAGCTGGCAATTAATGTGTCCCTGCACAAACTGGCTCTACGGAGGCAAGATGTCATCCTCATCCTCCTCATCCACCGATTCCTCACCCTCTTCAGTGTGTACATCCTCATCCTCACAGAGTATTAATTCGTCCCTGCTGGAACCACAGGTCCCTCTGTACGTTCTGGAGGCTGGTCTCCCTGGAAGAGTTGATAATTCATTTTATGAACATCATCTTCTCCACATTTTGTGGAAGCAACCTCCTACGCCTTTCGCTGACAAGGTTCCCGGCTGCACTAAACACTCTTTCGGAGTACACACTGGAGGGGGGGCAACTCAGGTAAAATAGAGCCAGTTTGTACAGGGACCTCCAAATTGCTTCTTTTTCCTGCCAGTACAGGTACGGACTGTCTGACATACCTACTTGGATGCTGTCACCGATGTAATCCTTTAACAGACAGACGCACGCTTGTCGCTGCTGCTTTGAGGATTCAAGTGCGGCTACAGCCCACACAATTCACAAAGACAGAAAAAAAAAAGAATATTTTTATTGTTTGTGGAGCACACTTTGAGGGTTACACCACCCTTTAACAGACAGACGCACGCTTGTCGCTGCTGCTTTGAGGATGCAAGTGCGGCTACAGCCCACACAATTCACAAAGACAGAAAAAAGAAGAATATTTTAATTGTTTGTGTAGAACACTTTGAGGTGTCATCACCCTTTAACAGACAGACGCACGCTTGTCGCTGCTGCTTTAAGGATGCAGGTGCGGCTACAGCCCACACAATTCACATAGACAGAAAAAAAAAGAACAATATTTTAATTGTTTCTGTAGCACACTTTGAGGGTGTCACCACCCTTTAACAGACAGACGCACGCTTGTCGCTGCTGCTTTAAGGATGCAGGTGTGGCTACATCGCACACAAGTCACAAACACATTAAAAAAATAGTTTTTTATTTTTTGGAACACTTTGAGAGTTACACCACCCTTTAACAGACAGACGCACGCTTGTCGCTGCTGCTTTAAGGATGCAGGTGCGGCTACAGCCCACACAATTCACAAAGACAGAAAAAAGAACAATATTTTAATTGTTTGTGTAGCACACTTTGAGGGTGTCACCACCCTTTAACAGACAGACGCACGCTTGTCGCTGCTGCTTTGAGGATGCAGGTGGAATCTAGACGGGATTTGGAACCGAGGACACACTAACTCCATCAATTGTCTAAATCCCACTGCACTAATGTCGGATACCGGACGCACGTCTAACACCAACATAGCAGTCAAGGCCTCAGTTATACGTTTTGCTTCGGGATGACTGCTGTCGTACTTCATCCTCATCGCTAGGGACTGTTGGAGGGTCAATTGTTTAGTAAAAGTAGTGATGTTCCTACTTCCTCTCTGGGATGATGAACAACTCCCAGCAGCAGCAACAGCACTAGGAGGAAGAGGTTCTTGATCTTTCCCTATTTTATTTTTATCGGAGAAAGTTTGGTCCTCCATTTATGTTATATTGATATATATACGTGCGGCTAAAGCGCACACAAACACAGAAAATATTATTTTATTTTTGCTGGAGAGTAGTGCACTTTGTGGGTTACACCACCCTTTAAGAAATGAGCCAGCCGGCCCTTTACTTATGGGACACAGGCGCACGCTTGGCGCTCCTTTGTTGATGCACGTGCAGCCACAGTGCACACAATTCACAAACACAGAAAATAATTTTTTTTTTGGTTTGGACTGGAGTGTACTTTGGGGGTTACAGCACCCTTAACGGTCAAGCCAGCCGGCCCTTTACTTATGACACAGGCGCACGCTTGGCACTACTTTGTTGATGCACGTGCGGCTACTGCGCACACAATTCACAAACACAGAAAATAATTTTTTTTTTGGTTTGGACTGGAGTGTACTTTGGGGGTTACAGCACCCTTAACGGTCAAGCCAGCCGGCCCTTTACTTATGACACAGGCGCACGCTTGGCACTACTTTGTTGATGCACGTGCGGCTACTGCGCACACAATTCACAAACACAGAAAATAATTTTTTTTTTGGTTTGGACTGGAGTGTACTTTCGGGGGTTACAGCACCCTTAACGGTCAAGCCAGCCGGCCCTTTACTTATGACACAGGCGCACGCTTGGCACTACTTTGTTGATGCACGTGCGGCTACTGCGCACACAATTCACAAACACAGAAAATAATTTTTTTTTTGGTTTGGACTGGAGTGTACTTTCGGGGGTTACAGCACCCTTAACGGTCAAGCCAGCCGGCCCTTTACTTATGACACAGGCGCACGCTTGGCACTACTTTGTTGATGCACGTGCGGCTACTGCGCACACAATTCACAAACACAGAAAATAATTTTTTTGGGGTTTGGACTGGAGTGTACTTTCGGGGGTTACAGCACCCTTAACGGTCAAGTCAGCCGGCCCTTTACTTATGACACAGGCGCACGCTTGGCACTACTTTGTTGATGCACGTGCGGCTACTGCGCACACAATTCACAAACACAGAAAATATATTATTTTTTTAGCACTTGGGGGGAGCACCCCTGATGGACAGAGCACCCCCTGGACAACACTGCAGCACTCCTTTAGGACTGGGACACTGCACAGGACTTTGGAGTGGACACAGCCCCTATGGAGAACTGACTGCACAACACAGTCCAGCCAGCCCCTATGGACTTTGAAGTAGTGGACACAGCCCCTATTAACAACAGCAGCACAGCACAACACAGCCAGCCCCTATGGACTTTGAAGTAGTGGACAACAGCAGCACTACACTACACTACACTACACAGCCCTAACTCCCACCCTCCCTCTTCACTGTCCACAGCCGAGTGAGAAAATGGCGCCGACGTGGGTACCTTATATAGGATCCAAAACCCGCGAGACTCGGAAGGCTGGATGATGACGTTTTGCCTCGATTTCAGATCCGAGTCAGGCGGGAAAAGTCGAGCCTGATTCGGATCGGACTCGGATCGGGGGGGCTCGGGGGGGTTCGGATTTCAGAAATCCGAACCCGCTCACCCCTAATCTAGATAGATATATATATCTATAATTCAACACCATATGCAGGTTTAAGCCCTGCCCCAGGGCCAGGTCAGCACCTCATCACTTCATTTGAGTATTTTTCTGCGAGTGCGACACACTCTGTCAGTCTGTCACACTGCCAGTGTTATAATACCAACTTACCAGCCAGGCAGGATTGGATAAATACCCTTCCCGTCGTTCCCGAATCCCGTTGATGGCGTCTGTAGGCCCTGCCGCTCCAGCCCACAGGACAGTACTGAATGACAACACAACAGATAGATTGGCGCTGGTGCCCTAGCAATATAGCTACTCGCAGGGCCAGCAATAGAAACCTTGGGCCCTGTACACTGCTGTCTCCGGGGCCCCCTCCACCACCTTCGGTCCCTCTACCCTCAACCACCACAAGCACATATCCCTCCCCTGAGTCTGCTAATATATGAATGTTGATATAAATGCACAAAATTCGGCACTCCAGCTGTGAAGAGTGGTGTAGATTCCCAGGTGCCTTCCGAAAAATAATAAACAAATGCAGAGAAGATGGACGGCACTCAAGGGACTTTTACAAGAAAAAAAAAATCACCACACTGTCATAGCATAACAGTGTGGTAAAACACATATGCTTTGACAGTATGGTGATATTTTTTCTTGTAAAGTCCCTAGAGGGCCATTCACCTTCTCTGCATATTGTATGTATGTGTGTATATATATATATATATATATATATATATATATATATATATAGTTAGGGGTGTGCACCGGCCACTTTTCGTGTTTTGGTTTTGGATCTGGATCTTTCTTCGTGTTTTGGATCTGGATTGGTTTTGCCAAAACCACCCTTCCGTGTTTTGGGTTCTGGGTTTTGTGTTTTGGATCTGTATTTTATTTTTAAAAAAGCATAAAAACAGCTAAAATCACAGAATTTGTAGGTTTTTCTGCTCCTATGCTATTATTAACCTCAATAACCTTAATTTCCACTAATTTCCAGTCTATTCTGAACACCTCACACCTCACAATAGTGTTTTTATGTCCAAAAGGTTGCACCGAGGTAGCTGGATGACTATGCTAAGCGACACGAGTGGGCGGCACAAACACGTGACCCATCTAGGCGTGAAACTGCAGTGGCAGACAGGATGGCAGTTTGAAAAACTAGGCCCCAAACTGTACATAATGCAAAGAAAAAAAAGAGGTGCAAGATGGAATTGTCTTTGGGCCCTCCCACCCACCCTTATGTTGTATAAACAGGACATGCACACTTTAACAAACCAATCATTTTAGCGCCAGGGTCTGCCACACAACTGTGGCTGAAATGATTGGTTCGTTTGGGCCCCCACAAAACAAGCTGGCAATTAATCTGTCCCTGCACAAACTGGCATTATGTCATCCTCATCCTCCTCATCCACCGATTCCTCACCCTCTTCAGTGTGTACATCCTCATCCTCACAGAGTATTAATTCGTCCCCGCTGGAACCACAGGTCCCTCTGTACGTTCTGGAGGCTGGTCTCCCTGGAAGAGTTGATAATTCATTTTATGAACATCATCTTCTCCACATTTTGTGGAAGCAACCTCCTACGCCTTTCGCTGACAAGGTTCCCGGCTGCACTAAACACTCTTTCGGAGAACACACTGGAGGGGGGGGCAACTCAGGTAAAATAGAGCCAGTTTGTACAGGGACCTCCAAATTGCTTCTTTTTCCTGCCAGTACGGACTGTCTGACATGCCTACTTGGATGCTGTCACCGATTTAATCCTTTAACAGACAGACGCAAGCTTGTCGCTGCTGCTTTGAGGATGCAAGTGCGGCTACAGCCCACACAATTCACAAAGACAGATACAAGGGTAATTTCTCTCTACTCATCTTCCTGGATCTACTGTATCTGCTGCCTTTGAAACTGTGATTCACCCTCACCTCTTTAATGCTCTCCACTCACTTGCTCTCATAATGCTGTTCTCTCATGGCTGACCTTGCACATCTCAAACTGCTCCGCCACTGTCTCTTCCTCTGGCTTCAGTTCCCCTTTCCTCCCTCTACCTGTTGTAGTTCTTCAAGGACCTGTTCTTGGACCCATTCTCTTCTCCATTTACACCTCTCCCCTTAGAAATCGCCTCAGTTCATTTGTCCTCCAATACCATTTGTATGCTTATAGCTCTCAAATCTACTGACCTCTCTCCCATCATCCCCTCTTGCATGTTTAACTGCCTTTCCACCATCTTCTTTTGCATCTAACTGCATTTTCTATATCTTAATATGGCCAAAACCAAACAAACTTTACCCCCTTTCAGAATCACTTAACCTCTCTTTTTTTGCGTTGACAATATCAGCATCACTTCAGTCACTCATTTCCACTGCCTTGTATAATCCTCAAATCCTCTCTCACTGTCACTCCCAATAGTCAGATTATTTCTCAATCATACTGCGTCCAACACCTCTTAGATCTGGTCTTTTCTCACTCTTGAGACCTCCTAGCCAAGCTCTCATTATCACCCACCTCAACTACTATAACCTCTTGATCTCTGGACCCCACCTTTCCAACTTCAATCTGTCCTTAACCTAGCTATTTCCTCTCTCACCATACAGCCTCCCCTATAGCAACCAGCTTTACTAGCTCACTATCTCTCTCAGAACCCAGTTCAAACTCTTCACTCCATCCATTAGTAGGGCTCTAAAATAGTCTCCACAGCTGTAAACTAGCCCATAAGACACACCTTTTATTAAAGTTTACTTACCCTCATCATATCTCCCAACTCAACATCTCAACCCCTCTACCATGTATCCTTCACCAGTTCACAGTAACTGGTAGGACTGTCTTCCGCTTGTTCTCCTCCTAACACTCTCCATGTCACCAGTGCTCCACTCAGTGACTTGGACATAGTTTGCTTGCCCATATGAAGGGTGTGAGTTCTGAAATGACTCCTCTTATTGTACTATACAGTCTGTGATGATGTAGCTGTATATACTTATGCTATGTACTTACAGTTTGGTTTCATGTTATGTATGGTATTTATGCTCTGTATTTTATATTGTTTCAAGGTTTTAGTTTTACCCAGTTGTACAGCGCTGCAACATTTTGGGTCTCATTCAGACCCGCTCGCAAGTGCCTATGCGCTCGCAAGCGGGTCGATGTTGAGGCCCTGCACACGCGCAGCGGCCGCACTGCGCATGCGCAAGCCCCGGAGCAAGAGAGAAATTCTCTTGCTCCGGGACTCACTACAAAAGGGGTGGCTGTCGATGGTGATCGACAGCTCGTCCCGTTTTGTGGGTAGGGGGGTGTCTACATAAACGGAATGCCTGCCGTTTGGTGGTGGCCCCACTGATATCACTCGTGATGTCAGTGGTGAGCTTCCGACTCTAATAGAGCCAAAAGCTCACTGGGGCTTGCGGTAGATGAGACCTTACCACAAGGGTCTTGTCGCAAGCCTCGATGGTCGCGATGGTCTTGACCATTGCGACCATCAACCTGTATGCTCACTAAAGCTGTGGGTGGTCACCCACAGCCTAGCGAGCGGCCAGTAGGCCAGCTATTCACATAGAAGCGGCCGCCCTCATTCAGAGCGAACACTCGCATTTTGCGAGTGGCTCTGAATGAGGTCCTTTGTGTATAAATTAATAGTAATAATAATATAACAACAACACAGTAAACATTTTTTTCTAGGGGTAGGTAACCTATTTTATACTTACAAAATACAATATAAATTAGAGGTATGTAAATCGGGGGCTCTCAACCTGTTGTGGATTTACAGTAGACAATTTATTTTAGATGTCAGAAACTTGTGGACTCTCTATCTATTGTACAAATACATTAGACTGTTTATATGAGATGTACTGTATAAAACCTGGGAACTCTCCCTCTGGGGTGGAATTACAGTAGATAATTTATATCAGAGGTATAGTATATCCAATAATAGCTTGATGGTCTTTAATGCTGTCGAGGACTGATATTATAGAAATGTACATCTGATTTTCATACCTCCCAACTTTTCAACAGCTGAAGGAGGGACAGGGCGCGCGCCCGAAACGGAGGCGTGGCTTCTAAAAGGGGGTGGAGCCCACTGAAAACTGGGCGGAGCCTCACGGCTTCCCCCCGTTTTCATCACTATAGGGGGCGTGCCCAGCACTCTCCGAGATGCTGGGCAGCCCCCCAGGCTCTCCCTACACTAGTGAACAGATGCCGTGCGATGCGCACAGCATCTGTTCACCTTCTGCACACCCGCTGCTCTGCTAGGCAGAGCAGCGGGTGTGCTCTCCCCAACTTCCCCCCACCGCGGGACACTGCGGCCCGCGGGCGGGACAGCGGGACAGTCCCAGAAAAACGGGACTGTCCCGCTGGAAGCGGGACAGTTGGGAGGTATGGATTTTTAATTAAGCATTTGGAAACCCAGTGAGAAGTAGAAAAAATAAACATAATCAGCTTTTGTAATTACCAGCATGTTCAAAGTAACAAAGTGCATAGAATTTCATTACTGTGAGAGCCAGGGACCAGAGCCGTAGCTAGATATTTTGGTGCCCTGTGCGAAAAAGGGTATTGGTGCCCCCCCCCCATCTGGACAGCCACGGCATGCTGGTACTTCTAGTTCCGAGCACAATTCATGCAGTCTGAAGATAGGCACTATGCACTCTATACAGTACACACTGCTGGTGGGCATGGGCACCCGGTCACAGTAGCTGGCACATGGCACCGAACATCAACTCTCACTCCTCCCCTGAATGGTCCCTGGGTAACTTACTCCCTCCCCTGAGTCACTTCCTCGGGGGATGTGAGCTCGTGCAGCTGGCTGCACTCACCTGCTAGTGACCGCACCATGAAGATCATCATGAGGTCTGGCTGGGAGTGGCAGATATTGGGGTTGACTGGCAGGGGGTGGTAGATAGTGGGGGTGACAGAGGAGGGTGGTAGATAATGGGGACAGGCTGGGGGTGGCAGATAGTGAGGGTGGCAGGGAATAGGAGGATGGCAGATAATTGGGTGTTGGCAGATAGTCGGGGTGGCAGCCCTTGGCCCTTAGTACCTGGCACAGGGTGGGCCCCTACAGCATTCACCAATGGCTCCTCACTTGGCAGAGAAGGTACTGTGTGGCGCTGCTCAGTGGTTCTGTTCCATGTGAGGGAGGATAGACTGATGGCGAGGAGTGGGGTGGGCATCCCTGAAACCCCTCCCCACCATAAGTCTATCCCCCCGCACATGGAGCGGACCCCCTGAGCAGCACCACGCCCGGCTTACTCACACACAGCCGCTTACCTTCTACTGATAGCTGACAGCATTCTCCTCCTAATATCATGTCCTGCTCACTAATTCCACGATGTGTGTCCTACAGCCGCTGGGCTCCGTCCCCCATACCACCTGTCACCAATATTGGACGCCGTCCCGCTGCCTTGCACTGCAATTGGCCCAGGGATCCGGTCTGTCAGGGCTGGAGCAGAGCAGCACGCAGGCACTGGCAACGCCCCTAAACAATGGGAGGAGGTGGATCTCTGGCCCACACTGAAAGAGCCGGGCACACCGCTAGTGTCATACATCGCAGTGGGCGCTCGGCAAGTAAAGATTGCGGTGGCGGACGGTTCCGCCCCAGGGCTTCCTCCGCTCTGTGCGTTGGCACCGGCCGCACCATTCTAGCTACGGCCCTGCCAGGGACTGTGTACACACTTCCATATAACAATTGGGTGTGGGCTCTGATAGCAATATGAAAAGCGGCTTAGTTGTATAAATGTAGCATAGCATTTGAAGTGAAAACATCTGTACGTATGTATTTCTCAAAATGTAATGCAACATTTTAGAGACAGGACAGGATTGCACATCCATACACAAACACAATACACCCTTGACTTCCATAAGTGCAAAGTAAACAGACATAATTCTAAACTAAAATAATGCAAATGTTTGTGCTATATGCTCTGGTGATTTAAAGCAGCTGATCTAAGGCAGATGATGTGGTGGAGGTACAGTAGCTGGACACATGTGCAGAGCCGCCCATAAGATTGTGGGACACCCGACAAATTTTGATCCTCTTTTTGCTATATGTAAAATTATAATCAGCCTGTGAAGTAGATATATAAAACTTGCTTTATATAATAATGATGTGAATCACATATAAACCATTCTGTATGTTATATGAATACACAGCAAAAAAAATATAGAAGAAAGAAAAATCCTTAAACATTATATTAGAGGCATACAAACTGGTGAACTCTTAGTAATATATATTAGTTACCCATTATTTGATCACCTCAGGATAACTGATAATGAATCCTTGAACAAAAAAATCCAAAGTACTGATAAGCCAAATGGTCCTTAGAGATCTTCCCTGTCCATGACCAGGGGTGCCGAGAGGGTGGTGGGTGTGGGTACAAATTACCCGGGCTTGCTGCAGGGGCCCGGGTCCAGCAGTGCTCCCTCTTAAGTCACAGCAGCTCAGCACACGCTGCTCTGTGCAGGGCTGCACTGGGAGACTGCAGCCAGAGCAGTCTCCTATGCCTATGGGGGGAGCGATCACGCTGATCACGCCCCCCCATTGGCTGGGCACCAGGCTGAGGGACACACAGCACCCCCTCCCCAGCGTGCAGCCCTGCTTCGCGGTGCTGAAATAGTAAATTTTTTGTCAGGTTTTTTTCTAAGGGGGCGTGGCCACGCCTACCGTGATTAGGCCATGCCCCCAGTCACCTGGGCCCCACGCGGCTCTTGTCGGCCCTGTCCATGACTCCTACACAGCTCTCACTGCTCCCGCTGGCCCATAGATTTCTTGCTGCCCCCTACACAGCTCTCACTGGTCCAACTGGCCATACTGTAGATTTCTCACTGCCCCTCCACAGCTCTCACTGCTCCCACCGCTCCATAGATTTTTCACTGCCCACTCCACAGCCTCACTGCTCCCGCCAGCCCATATGTACTTCACTGCCTCCTCCACAGCTTTACCTGCCCCCTCCAATCTATAGATCTCTCACTGCCCCTCCACAGCTCTTACCGGTCCCGCTGGTTCACAGAGTTCTCATTGCCCCCTCCAGTGCATAGATCTCTCACTACCCCCTCCAGTACATACTATAGATCTCTCATTTACCCTCTACAGCTTTCACTGCCACTGTTAGGGTTAGGCTGTGGTTAGGGTTAGGCTGTGGTTAGAGATAGGGTTAGGATGCGATTAGGGTAAAATAGAACTGTCGACATCATGACTATCCACATAGCCAACACTTTGAACAACATGGTATACCACACCCATCTCTCATTCACTCTTCACAGTTCTTACTGCCCCCTCAAGTTCATAGATCTCTCGTGCCCCCATAAAAGTTTACCTTTAGTATCCGTATGGCTTCTACTGTATGCTGCTACCACTGTACTCTGCGTGCTCCTCATTTGCTACTCAGACAGGAATGAATACAGATACAACCTGAGCACGGTAATACCATTATGGGGTTGCTACTATCTAATGTTTTCTCGGTTAGCTCAGAAAGCCATCAGCCATCTGAGGAATCACATTAGCTAATTACTTTTGCCCCAACCCTCACAGCACCCTTGCTCATGTGCCACACACATGTAGCACCTGGGGCACATGCCACACTTGCCACCCATAGCTTTCTGTGATCCAGGTCGCAGTAAAAATGGCTCCGGCGTCTCAGTTCTGGTAGCCATTCTGAGTAGCTATAGGGTTACTCAGAACTGTGATAACGGAGTGATCTGTGACCAATGCTGTGTCTTAGCACGCAGATGCTGCATCATTTTACACAGGTGTTTGGATGTGCAAAGCGTGGTCATCTCACTACATCTCCCGGTGGCTGTGACATTTGCATATTTTCGCACAGCAGCTGCATACACAGACACAGCAGTGGCGGCATTAGTGTACAACTCTGCATCAGGCCCATTGTTCCATGTGAAACCATCTGGGATTACGCAACTACCAGGTGACCTGAGGTTTAGTGGGCAACAAAAGCAGCAAATAAGTGACGTAATATTATTTAGAGGTATTATTTTCTTTATGGCTCTGGTCATCTGGACATCTAAATTAAACATCTCATCATTCCTCATTGGCTGATATTGGAAAAGAGTGAGTCTATTTAATTAGGTAACAAGGTTTTGTCCAACTCTCCTCTCCTCTCCTCTATCATGTCTTACCTACATGTGGTTTTACTGTACATATCAAGCTGCCACTCCTCAGTGCAAAATAGAATCGCTATTAACCTTAATACAATGAGCTTGAACACTGCATTCATGGTGTGAAGAAATGATCAGGCAGAAATGTCATTCCAATGTACCTTTACCGAGTTACGTCCCAACACACAAATGTAAAATGAACAGCCTTGTTAGAATGAATGATTACATATTTTCTGTACAGCTCGGTTATATAATCGACAGTAAATAAATGATAAGAAAATAAATAGTGCATCTTAAAGGTTCCACATTTTACTCACAGAGATAAAAGTACCATATTTTACTCATAGGGCTCTATTTATTAACATTATTTTTACTAAAATAAAGTGAAAAAGGGTGTTTTCACACCCTTTTCACATTATTTTAGTTTCACCTGTAGTTATTACAGGGCTATTGGAGTAGAATTAGTAAAATTCTACTCCAACCTCTAAGTATCACTTATTTTTAGTAAAACAGATCGCATTTCCCATAATTGTAATGGGAAATGTGATCCAACCAGAGTTACTAAAAATAAATTGTAAAAAAATACTGGGGGAAGCCCTGTGATAATAACGCCACCTGGAGGTGGCGTTATCCAGGGTCTCCCCCGGTTACCGGGCTCCCACTCTGCTCTAACGGGGAGAGCAGAGGCGGGAGCCAGTACCAGTAATCAGCTGTGTGGTCTAAACAGACCGCAAGCTGATTGCTATAAAAAAAAGAAAAAAAAAATTGAAACTTTTTTTTACTTACCTGAATCCAGGGACCGGTGATCGGGCCTCCGGTGATGGCTCCTCTCCGGTCAGCTGGTCTCCCACAGTGCACTGCTGCCCGGTCATCAGGTGATCGGGCCCCAGTGCAGTATGGGAGATCACCTGATCGGGAAGCCCGGAGATCACCGAAGGCCAGGAGGATGCAGTTAAGTGTAATGAAGGGAGGGAGGGGGGTCCGCGATCGCGGGGGGGCGGGGCTTAGCGTCGTGGGGGGTAGCAGCGATGGTGGGTCGGCGTATGCGCGGGCTCTTAGTCACGGTATTTTTTCCAAAAATACCGCGACTAGAGTGCGGATGGGATCCGCGGGGACAGCGTTTTATCGCGAGCTCTGTCCCTGCAAGGGATTTATAGTAAATCCCTGTGATATTGCCTGAATTCGCAAAGCGAATTCACTCGGTAATATCACACTACAATCCGCATTCAATATGCGGATTGTAGTAAATAGAGCCCATAGACATAAAAGTACCATATTTTACTCATAGACATAAAATTACCATATTTTACTCATAGAAATAAAAGTGCCATATTTTACTCGCAGACATAAAAGTACCATATTTAACTTACAGACATAAAAGTGCCATATTTTACTCGCAGACATAAAAGTACCATATTTAACTTGCAAACATAAAAGTACCATATTTTACCCACATACAAAAAAGTACCATATTTTACTCATAGACATAAAAGTACAATATTTTACTCATAGACATAAAAGCATCATATATTGCTCATAGACATAAAAGTACCATATTTTACCCACAGACAAAAAAGTACCATATTTTACTCATAGACATTTATACATGTAAAATGCATCACATGAAAAATATACAACAAGAACTGGTCTTTGCCAGTTGGTACAAAATTTTAATTCTATTTCTGAATGAAATTGTGTATCAGTCTGTACAATAAGAAGCACTCATAATAATTAATAGCCAATAAGATTCGGTAAAAAGAACCGAACGGAACCGAGTAGAACCGAGCCTGCACATCCCTAATAATAATGCACCTTCTCCACCACTTTTTCTTGTTTCAATAATCTCTCAGTGCAGAATTAATTTTGTGCAATTATGCCATATTCAGCAAAGAATACACTCTACCAAACTTCTACCATTAAGTGGCGCAACCTTCTATTGCTCAGACAATCTCGCCCCCTTGCTCTACAAAACAATGGGATTTGTCAGAAATCTGTCTCTTGGTCATTTTCTACTTTTAAAATGATCTTTGGTAAGTGGTCTCTAATAGACTTGCTCAACCTCTATACTGTATCATGTCAAATACCTGTGACTCTATAACAACATGGAAATCCTAGTTGGGATGCTTTTTAATATTGAAACAACTTTTATGTCAATTTAGTGGCCCCACCACACAATGAAATATGGAAACAGGAACGCATGAAATGTATTCTAATGCATAAACATGGCAACTGCTCAAGAATAGTAATAATCCTAAACCAGAACGCACCAATTATTCTTTGGTATTTCTGTATGTATTTCTTTCAGACAGGATTCTCTATGAAAAACATTCTGTAATTTTTATAACTAAACATGATTCACGTCTCCATATTTAATGTGTCTTCAGGGATTAAAATTGATTATATTTTTTATCATCTGCTGTACTATGAGCGCTCCCCATCTGATAACAGTTTAAAATGAGATGTTTTTAGGAAAATTCTATTGCTGGGATTGCAGCATGACACAGATTTTGATCCCTTGTGGGTAACTTTTGGGCCCATTCACAAGAAATGATTTCCAATGCACATAGTTTCACACAAGATGCATTTATCTACATGTATGTACCGTAAATTAGAGAATGGGATAGTCATTACTGAATGATTAGCACACCTTATTTGCTGCTTTACTCACAAATTACACTACTAAGCCCTAAGGAGTCTATTCATAAAGAACACGAAGTGGCTCAAAATAAACATCACTATATATTGCATCACATTGATGCGATATATAGTGATGTTTAGTAGCCATTCATGCACAGTTATCTGTACGGCGTCTTCGGGCAGTGTCTGGCCCCTCGGGAGCCCGATATGTCTGTATTCTTACTGCGCAATGGACGCTGGGAAAAGGGGGAAGAGCCAGAGCCAGGTCCCAGGCAGACAGCAGGAAAGTACGCAGCTTCCCTGCTCTGTTCAGGTTGCGGTACAGATTACACCATCCTCAGATGGCGAATCTGTACTGCAGCAGTGGAACGGAAAGCTGAGCTTTCCGTTCCTTCAGGAATCGCAATCACCATACAAAAATATGGTGATGCGATTCATACATGAAGCGGGGGTGCCGCTGGAGAAGGAAAAACCTTCTCCAGGGTAACCCCTCTATGAATCGCCGAAAGCGGTGAATAAACCTGTTTTCAGCTAAACAGAACTTTTCACTGCTCTATGAATAGACCCCTAAATGTGACACCCTGGAATCTGCGGGATTAATAGCTGGGAGCTAGGACACTGCGGACACCCTGCAGGCGGTCCTACAAGAGCAAGGCAGGAAATCGTAGATGTAATTGGGGGCGGAACTTAAAAGTACGGGCTGTGCTAAAGAGACTCTGAGCAGGGCAGTGAGGTAATGATGGCGTGATGCTGCTGCTACTCCTGTGAAGGGGTCACATGTACATTACATTGCACTGACAGAGAGGAAGCTGGGCCACCGCTGAGACCAAGGTAGCTGAAGTTGCAGGGAGAGTTCCCAGCTATCAACGCTGAGAACTTCGAGAGTGTGCATTTTTCTAGAACTGTCCCGCTGTCCAACCTGCGGGCCGCAGTGTCCCGTAATGGTGGGGGGGAGTTGAGGGGAGCACACACAGGGGCAGCTCAGCATCTTGGAGAGTGCTGGACACGCCCCTGAGTGATGTAAATGGGGGCATGCTGCCAGGCTACACCCCTTTATTGATAGATCACACCCCCTTTTCAGGCACGTGCGCCTCCAGTGCACGGATGCCAAGACTCTGGAGGTGCAAATGTTGTGAGGTATGCTCATGTGTACCCAACTTGAACTGACACTTTGCACCAGGATATGCTGAGCTAAGACACCCAATCCTAAAGACTGTGAGATAAAGGACAGAGGGGCCTATTCATCAAAATTAAAATACCGTTTTTAAGGACATTTTCCTTAATTAACGTTATTTTGGTATTCATGAAGAGACTTAACCAGGAGATATCAGTTATATCTCCTGTGTTAAGTCCCCCTGCGTTAATTTCTACACTCCCCATATATTAGTAGGGGGATATGGAAATTATGGTATTCATCAAATTCCAAAATTATTTATTTTTCGGAATTTGATTGAGTTACTATTCGCCACTGTGAGGTGGCGAATAGCAGGTAAAACTTACCTGTGTCAACTGTGGATACTGTCTCAAAGTTGCTAACATGCAAAAAAAGGTCTCTCATGGAAATCCTGTGGGTGATGGGACTTGAAAAAGTCTGCATACCTGATGAAACGCGTTGGGCCACGGCCTTTACCTACAGGATTTTCATGAGACCTTTTTTGCATGTTAGCAACTTTGTGACTTTATCCACAGTTGTATGACTCCTGTGTACAGGATGTTTATTTAGAGACTCCCTTGAGTCATAGGATTAACTTGAATAAATTTAGTTTTTACCAGACTGAAGTCTGTAGTATATTTTATACAACATCACAAAGTGTGCAGCAGCATATCCCACACACCCAGTACCCTCATAAGCATCTGCAAGAGCACCGGGACAAGGAGAACCAGCAGGAGTGACACAACATATTGGGTAAGTACAAGCCATTTCTTACCTACATGCATTATCGTGTTCACCATGACTCCTGATACTGTGCCAATGTATTGTATTTGAGGTGGAAAGGGGAATAAGGAGGTTTATGGTACCATCAAGCACATTGTAAGAACAGCCATCCTACAGACATCACAAAATACACTTTTTAGGAGCCACATATTCCCTGGGACTATCCAAAGACCCTTCTCCATAAGAGACAGCAGGATTTTTGGTCGTATATATTCCCGGTCAGGGATAAGGAATGCACATCATCTTGGCAGTTATTTAAATATCCCCAAGAACACCCTACCTACAGATTCAAGTTGGGACTTTATGTTAAATACATTAGCGGGACATTGTGCAGTTTAAACATCAAGGAAGTGACTTCTTTATTCATTTTATGTCCACTATCAACACATTATAATTGCCCCAGAGCGCACCATTATTATTTATTTAATCAATTACTTTGAGAGGTTGGGATACCTCTACTAGTGGAGCAGCTAGGGACAATTTCAAGATAGGACCAAGAGCGCTGTAAACCCCTATCTTAATACCCTCCCTTAGTGGTGCCTATCCCTAATCTCCCCCCGGGGGTACCTAACCCCCCCGCCCAATAGCCTAAACCTAACCCTCCCCAGGGGTTGCCTATCCCTAATCTCCTCCTGAGGCACCTAAAACTAACCCTTGATGCTTATATTTAATCCGGGTCGGGATTCTGATGTCGCCATCCCGACCGCCGGTAAATTAACTACATCCCCTTGGGGTCACAGTTGTGAAATCTCTGAAAGTGTTTTGCCACTGATGTTGAGGTTCTTATTGAATCTTTATTGGGATTATGTATATTCCGTACATGTTCTAATATACGCACTTTTAGAAGTCTAGATGTCTTGCCAATGTACACTTTACCACATGGGCACTCTAGGTGATATATTATGCATTCTTATGAAATTTAGCATGAACCATTTCTTGGGAAACATATAACAACATGCTTAACAATGTCCACATTTAGAAAAACCTGTCTTTAGGGCTTTCTACACTTTCATTGTTGAGAAATGACTGTATATTAGTCGATTGTTGATATATTTCGAGACACTTTCAGAGATTTCACACCTGTGACCCCAGTGGCCTGAAGGCCTATGGCATGAAACATATCTGCTTTGGGATACGTGGGGAGACTTGAATCGTGAGCTCCTCAAAATGGAAACACAAATAATTTTCCTTATGGATAGTTTATATCCAAATGATTGAATGAAGCCAACAGCTATGCTTCTTTCTTATGAATTGAGAACATATATATGAATGATTTAATTATTATTATTATTATTATTATTATGTTATCATTTTTGTATATGTCTGATCTAAATAGGGACTAGAAGATTTTTGTAAATAGTGCCCAATTGATATATCTTAAACTCATTCTGGTATCTTTCTTTCTCTCAAGGATAAAAGTAGTATTGTATATTTATCAATATATGTTCACATCAATAATATCAATATTAGTATTATTTTTATTATGTGTATATTGACGTCACTTGTCATTTGTATATGTATATTTTCACTTCACCTTTTCCTTTTTTGATTGGTTGATACAAATATAAATTTTTTTCTTAATTGCACTTTTTTCTTATCACTAATACTAATTTTTTTGAGTAATAATGCTATTATCACTATACACCTCACATTTGGCACATCTCTCTACTTTCATCTTTATTCTCTTTTTTTATTCAGTAACACTTATCACAGTTGTGACTCTCACGATTCACAAGCATTGACACTTACCTTTTCCACGACTCACTTTTTGCATCAATGGAAGTTATGATATCGAAGTACAATATTGTTAGTAATGTAGAGATTTATAGGGAAAGTTTATTCTTTCAGTGCAACTCATTATTGTCTATTATATTTTTTATATATTTGTCTTTATTTTTTATTAATTGGATCCCTATAAGATTCACTTATATTTACGAATATTTGAATTTGGAATATATATAGTGCCACATAAGGAAAATGTATTGATTTGGAAAGATGGATATTTAACAGTGATATTGAGATTCTGTTTTTTGTTCTAGGGAGATATGGGAATGTTCTTTTATCATTTGAATGGCAGTCCGGGATTTTATTCAGATGGGCTCTTTTACTTACCGTACCTTTTTTATTTTTAATTTAAGAATTCACTTAACAATACAGATTTCGGGGTACCTACACATGTATTAAATCCTTTATATGATAGTCTCCGGTGAGCAAAAATTTAGATTGACTACATAACAGTATGTGACTCTTATTACACATACATCGGGATAATATGTATTTATTTAATAATAATTAGCTTTCATACTTACCTTTTTAGTTTTAGCATATGCATTTATTTCATTATACCGATTCCGGGGTACTAACAAATGTATTGTATTCTACTAACTCTTTGGTCCCCGATGAGCGGCAACTTTGATTGGCTGCAACACAGCATTTGAGCCGTATGATAATTACATCAGGATCGCATAGTTCATATGAGAGTGCTGGCATTTGGTTTTATCCCTACCATGTAATTCTTCTTCTGTCAGTCACACAGAGGACCACTTGGGGATGAGCGAATAGCAGATTTAGCCACTACCTAATATCGGGAAACACATTGGGCGTGACTATACAATCTGCCCACTTGACCTACTGGACTCAGATTAGCTTGCATAATGAATAAATACTATGGCTGCATACACACGTAAAGATTTTCTGTCCAACCATCCAACTAGTTGGTTGGTTGGAATGAAAATCTGGTAAGGTATCAAAGCAAATGACATTCAGCAATTTGCTCCCAAACGCCGGAAAATGGACAAAAACTGTTGTTTGAACAACTTGTTTAGATCAAACATTTAACAAACTTGTCTGACGACCATTTTCATCTGTTTTCTGGCATTTAGGAGCAAATTGCTGATCATCAGTTACTCCCATACGTTACCAGATTTTCATTCCAACCAATCAACTAGTTGGATGGTTGGACAGAAAATCTTTACGTGTGTACCCAGCTTATGACAGCGGGGACCACCAGTTTAGCCTTGAAAAAGTGTAAGGCCAGTTTCACACTTGCCAGTTTTGACCAGGCGACAAAAAGCCGCCCGGTGTTTTGCTGGATGTGAAATATAGTTAAGCAGGGAAGCAGGTGGGTCCTTTCACACGACCCGGCACGGCACGGTTGTCGAGTAACAGCCAGAAATATCTACTGAGAAGAACGACTGCCGTGCCCCTGCCATCCCTGCACGCCAGTGGTGTATAGGAAGCAATGTTTCCTTACACACACACACACCGGCCGGCTTATGCAGCAGCTGCTCCGCATGCCCAGTAGATAAATAATAAAAAAAAAACATTAACAGCGTCCCAAAGATGCTGTTTGTGAAAGGCACCGAGTGCCTGAAAAACACCGTCCGGCTTCTGCCTGTTTCTTGGCCGGACGGCCAAAACCGGCAGGTGTGAACCAGGCCTTACAGTGAAATGCGTGTGTCGGCGGCGGCATTTCTGTGACTTAATGTCTTTGTGAAATGTTTACCATGTATTTACACTGCTCAGACAGATTCACATATGTATGAAAGTGTCACCTGTCTCCATGAGTGAAGACTCAATTGATAGAATAATCCAAAATACATAAGTTACTATAAGTGGATGACTATGTGGCCAACAATATGGACAAATGTAACCACTGATATATCAGATCTGATTACCTCTTTAATAGGTCTTAGAACCAGTGGATGTGTTGCTGATTATTATTATTATTATTATATTATTATTATTATCATTATTAATGCTCGACTGTGAATATAATTGATGAAACAATAAACCTTTTGTCTGCAACTTTTATTGTTAAATAGGCATTAACATAACAAGCAGACTGATCAATAATTGTATTCACAGAAAAGAGTCCTATTTAAAATCACAGCAAGGAGTTCTATGGGATGTTGGTCATCGAGTAGTATATACCACAACCATATTTGAGAGAGATTACCTCTTATCACTCTCAAACATTACAGTATACCAATATTATTACCAGTCGGTTTCTTGAAACCTCAATCGTTTTTCTCACTTTCTACCAAATAGCTACACATGTATTGTATCCTCCAATAAATCTCCGGATATAGGCTGCTCCTGTGTTTATTTACCCTATATGATATAGGTCAGTGTTGGCTAACCTTGACACTCCAGCTGTTGTGGAACTATATATCCCAGCATGCCCTGCCACAGTTTTAGCATGCCCTAATAGCAAAACTGTAGCAGTGCATGCTGGGTTATGTAGTTCCATAACAGCTGGAGTGTCAAGGTTAGCCAACACTGATATAGGTAATCAATAAGTATTATGTAGTTGCCTGGGAGATAACTTTTAAAGAGACTTTCTTTTCAATTATGTATTAGATCACGTTTGAAATATACCTAAGATAACCGACAATAAGAACACAGTAGAGGTCCCAGAATACAGGGTATTTTTTCTGTTCAATATACAGTGTAATACAGCCCAATTATAGGTGATAGGCCAGTGACGGCATTGGCAAATGCAGGGGGGGTTTCCGTCTGCCTGGAAACTCCCCTCCCAATGTAATAGAATTTTACTAGTGCTGCATGTTCTTCACAGTATTACAAATGAAATAATTAGCACCACCTGTGGATCTTTTAACACGTATCAGTCAGTAATAAATAACCTGTGCACCAACTAGGAGATCTGGAAAACATTCACTGTTAGGGATGCACTGCTATAGAGCCCAATATGTACATATATGTCCAGGGCAGTGCTAGGTTCTTCTGCTGCTCCCCCAGACTCCCGGACTTGATCTAATACTCTGGAATGGTGCCCACATCTAAAATAATGGCTTCTGTGATTGCTGGTCCTCTATATGCTGGAATTATGACACACAATATACTTTGTATGATGCATATTAAGCTGGTTAAGTGATAATTATACCCTCTTCATGGACTGGCCACACTCACTCTAAAATCAAGCTTTTGGAAACCCCCCCTCTAGAAATCCTGCGTTTGCCACTGGACGGATAAATACAGGTTGAGTCTCCCATATCCAAATATTCCGAAATACGGAATATTCCGAAATACGGAATATTTTCAGCATGACTGAGATAATGAAACCTTTGATTTTTGATGGTTTAATGTACATAAACTTTGTCTAAGGCACAAATTATTAAAAAGATTGTATAAAATAACCTTCAGGCTGTGTGTATAAGGTGTATATGAAACATAAATGAATTTCATGTATGTACACAAACTTTTTTTGATGCACAAAATTATAAAAAATATTGTCTACAATGACCTGCAGGCTGTGTGTATAAGGTGTATAGAACACATAAATGCATTCTGTGTGTATATTTGGGTCCCATTTCCAAGACATTTCATTATAATATGCAATTATTCCAAAATACGAAATATTCCGATATCCAAAATACCCCTGGTCTCAACCTGTACTAAATTACTATACCCGAGATATCAATTTATGAGTGGGCTCTGCTTTTGACATTGACCAGTTTGAACTTTCTTACTTGATCACTACTGTTTTGGGAGGAATTCCTATAGCACTCCAGTTATGTTGTGCAATTAATCTGTGGGCAGCTAACATTGTTGATATGACAAACAATTAAACATAATAAAACAGACATTTTGTTCCTTTTAAAACACTCTTTATTTCATTTGGGCACAATTTTTCTTCTATTTTTTAACCAATATATTTCAATATTTATTGACTTAAACCAAACAATATGGAATAAGTCTTTTTTTGAAAAAAATATCAATTAATAATAGTTATATTTTATTATTTTCTTTTTGTGTGCCTGTCGGGTACAACCGCTTTTCACTCCTCCTTTTGTATTAGATGTACAGCCATGGCCAAAAGTTTTGAGAATCACAAGTATTGGTTTTCACAAAGTTTGCTGCTTCAGTGTTTCAGACCTTTTTGTCAGATGTTACTCTGGTATACTGAAGTCAAATTACAAGCATTTCATAAGTGTCAAAGGCTTTAATTGACTATTAAATTAAGTTTATGCAAAGAGTTAATATTTGCAGTGTTGACCCTTGTTTTTCAAGACCTCTGCAATTCGTCTTCAACTTCTGGGCCACATACTGACTGATGGCCGCCCATTCTTGCCTAATCAATGCTTGGAACTTGTCAGAATTTGTGGGTTTTTGTTTGTCAACCCACCTCTTGAGGATTGACCACAAGTTCTCAATGGGATTAAGGTCTGGGCAGTTTCCTGGCCATGGACCCAAAATTTTGATGTTTTGTTCCCCAAGCTACTTAGTTATCACTTTTGCCTTATGGCTCCATGCTCCATCATGCTGGAAAAGGCATTGTTCATCACCAAACTGTTCTTGGATGTTTGGGAGAAGTTGCTCTTAGAGGATGTTTTGGTACCATTCTTTATTCATGGCTGTGTTCTTATGCAAAATTGTGAGAGATCCCACTCCCTTGGCTGAGAAGCAACCCCACACATGAATGGTCTCAGGATGCTTTACAGTTGGCATGACACATGACGAAGACTTTTAGAGGATGGCCTGGGGTGTATAAGGGCAGCAAAGAAGCAATTTCTCTCCAGGAAAAACATCAGGGACAGACTGATATCCTAACTAATGTCTAGAAAAGAGACCAAGTGGATTTATGAGATGAAAACCTTATATCCAGGCGGTCTGAATTTAGACTTTGAATTAAACTCCTTTTTGAAAAAAACCTATCATGCAGTATACATCAGATGATTTAAAAACAATTACATATCATCATTGCACATACCAATTTGGATCACATATGTAATATAGATTTTAATCAAATCAAATAAAACACATCTTTAAACCTGAGAACCACACATCTTTAAACCTGAGAACCACTTTGTAATTTTTCTCAAATCTACATTTTATTTTAGCTTATTCTTTATCTTTATTTAAAACTATTATTTTATTCATTTATGTTTTCATTATTTAATATTCCTTTATTCTTCTGGGGTACACATGTTTTAATTTTATTTTTATCAGCAGACACGGAAGGACAGTGTCCTTTTTAAAGTGATTTTATTTAATAATGTTCACCCAATTAGCCACCAGCTGTGGTTTTAACCTAACTAGCCAATCGGAACAGATCTAAGAGTTTAAGTAGGAAGAGCTAACAACAACTCGGCTTCCTTGACAAAGTCCAGCTACGGATGAAACGCGTTGGCCCTTAAACTTACCCACCGACAGCTCTAAATAGAGCAGCAAGCCAAAGAAGCCGCCGGAGGTACTTTCTAACAGAGCAGCAGCATGCCTCTACCCCCGCACAGTAGACGGAACACAGCACCTGTGTCCGTGTACTGCAAAGCGCCAACGAGTGATTATTCAAGTCACCGAGCCAGAGGGAGGTCCAGGCGAGCTTCTTTGAACATCAAACATCCAACAAGGATTAGAGTAAGACAGGGATAGTTACCCACAGCATTGCACATAAGCAGCGGGTACCCAAATTACCGACAAGAGCTTAAACATCTCCTCTGTGTACTGCTGATTAATTTTTATATGTGTTATATATTTATTTTTGTTATTTCTATTTTCATTTTCATTCCTATTTTCATTTGCTTATTTAAATTTTCACATTTCAGTCTTATTTATTTATTTGCCATATTACAATAGCACACTCATTGGGAACATTGTCAATCTCTTTCTTTATTTTGTTTTTACTATTCCAAGTGTTCTCAGTTCTGTTCACACGCACCTGCACACATTATTATTCCCTCATAAAAACTATATCACATTTTAGCCATTCTGCATATATAATCAAATTTTTCCAATTTCTATACACTATACAGACTGATATCCTGCAAAAGGTATAGGGATTGGACTGCTGAGGACTGGGGTAAAGGTAATTTCTCTGATGAAATCCCTTTCAGATTGTTTACGGCATCTGGAAAAACGCTTGTCCGGAGAAGGAAAGTTGAGCGCTACCATCAGTCCTGTGTCATGCCAACAGTAAAGCATATTATCCCGATGTATGTGTATATGCCTGTGAAAGCCATATTATAAGGGTGGTTCAATATATAATGTAAATTCATTCAACAGGGGGGTTGTTCAGCAAGAGAGCAGAACAAGAAGAGAAAAACCTTTTTGAGGGCACTATTTCTTGTTAAAATATAACTTTTATTTAGATATTTATTAAAAAGATATCTACTGTATATATTAATTAAAATCCACAATAGTGTTCTCCCTAATAGGGTGGACTAATTCAATTTTTATCCTCCCTAAATGATATTTTAAATATTCAAAAATAAGAGAATTTAAGAATTGGCTTCAGTATTTGTGCCTCAGGTGAAAATATTTATATCTGTATATACTTCTGTCTAGGTTCTGATAAATACAGATAGTCTATATAATATAATGAGTATTAGGCACCAATTAAAGTGTATACTTACAGTATGTATTATTATTAGTGATGTGCGCCGACCCTCGTATTTTGCCAAAACCTCACCTCAGTGTTTAGTTTTTGTGTTTTGGTTTTGGATCTGGATTTTTTCTTTAAAAAATCATAAAAACAGTTAAAATCACATAAAATTGGCCTGTTTTTGTTCCTACAGTATAATTAACCTCAATAACATTTATTTCCAGTAATTTCCAATCAATTTTGACCACCTCACAATATTATTTGCTTCATCTAGTTAAGGCCAAAAGGTTGTATCCAGCTAGCTGGCTGACTAAGCTAAGTGACACAGTGGGTGGCACTAACATGTGGCAGTTCAGTTTCTAATTTCCAACACAGATACAGTGTAGGTTGGATACACCAATAGTGCACTTACTATGACAGCAGTGTCGGCAGAGCGGGGTTGCTGACAGTGTCCTCAGTACGTGGAATGGCAGTGCTGCGGTGCTGGCAGTGTCCTCAGTGAAAGGTACCAGTGATGTCGGCAGTGCGGGGGTGCCAGCAGTGTCTTTAGTGCAGGTTTGCTGGCTGTGTCGGTAGTGCAGGGGTGCCAGCGGTGTCTTAGTGCAGGTTTGCTGGCTGTGTCGGCAGTGCAGGGGTGCCAGCGGTGTCTTTAGTGCAGGTTTTCTGGCTGTGTTGGCAGTGCGGGGGTGCCAGCGGTGTCTTTAGTGCAGGTTTTCTGGCTGTGTCGGCAGTGCGGCGGTGCCAGTGGTGTCTTAGTGCAGGTTTGCTGGCTGTGTCGGCAGTGCAGGGGTGCCAGCGGTGTCTTTAGTGCAGGTTTGCTGGCTATGTCAGCAGTGCGGGGGTGCCAGCGGTGTCGTAGTGCAGGTTTGCTGGCTGTGTCGACAGTGCGGGGGTGCCAGCGGTGTCTTAGTGCAGGTTTGCTGATTGCGGGGGTTGCTGGTGGTGTCCTCCAGTACATGGAATGGCAGTGTTCTCAGCGAAGGGTACCGGCGGTGTTGGCAGAGCAGGGTTGCCAGCGGTGTCCTCATTGCAGGTTTGCTGACTGTGTCGGCAGTGCAGGGGTGTTCTCAAAGCAAGGTGCCGGCGGTGTAGGCAGAGCGGGGGTGCCAGCGGTGTCCTCAGTGCAGGTTTGCTGACTGTGTCGACAGTGCAGGGGTGCTGGTGGTGTCCTCACTGTGGGAGTGTCAGCAGTGTGGGGGTCGCTGATGGTGTCCTCAGTACGTTGGGCAGCAGTGCAGGAGTGTCGGCAGTGGGGGATGCTGCCAGTGGGGTTGCCGACAGTTTTGGGAGCGGGGGGTGCCGGCGGTGTCAGGCGGCAGGGGATGGCAGGCGCCATCTTTTTTTACTCCTTTCTAGTGTTTTCAATGGGCTTAACGCTGATTGGCTGAGAGCCGTTACAGATGGCTCTCTCAGCCAATCAGCGTTAAGCCTGCTGAAATCAAAACCTTGTGTCTCGACAGAGGGGTCGCAAGGTTTTGCCTCGGGTCAGGGATCCGGGGCAGCGCTCGGATCGCCCCGGATCCCCGCTCATCTCTAACTATTATAGTCGTAGAAGCATAGGCGTCTTTATAATGGGTGCAAGGTGTGTGCTGCACACGGGCCCCTGGGTCTAGGGGACCCCACACTGCATACCCTGCACACATAGGTAATTATATTTACCTCTCCGCCGATCCCGATGTACTGCTCCGCAGCGCCGGACCGGAGCCGCCGCCATTTTCCCAGTGATTTCCCGGAGACCCGCGCATGCGCAGTAGATTCTGGCATGAAGCCAGAATCTACAGCGCTCAGTGCCGCTAAGCCGCTGACAGAGAGGAGGGGGCCCTATTGGAGGCTGCACACGGGCATCCTCCTCTCTTAAAACGCCCCTGCATAGTAGAGTATCATCTAATTGTCCTACAGTATGTATACTTTGATAAAACAATAAAAGAAGGGGAAAGAAGAAAGAAATTCTTACACTTTTACTCTTAAATTAATCTCTACAAATTATTTAGCATTTGTCCAAAGAAAAATGATCGTTGTACTGCACAGATAGAAGGATATATTGCAGAATTACTGCAGCATAAAAAAACATTTATATTGCACAAAAGACCCGGAATCACATAAGAAAACATGTACTGTGCATTCACTGCAGCATCACTTACTGTACCATAAAGTGGGCATTTTATATTAAATATTGCACAGATGACCCGATATCATATAAAAAAACTTGCGTTTGCAAAATAATAAACATGTACTGCACAGTCTCTGCAATATCAACAATGTATTTAAATATTGCACAAAAGACCCGGCATCATGAGGGAAGTGTATTGCAAGATAGAAAAACATGCACAGCACAGTAGAAAACATGTACTGCACAGTCACTGCAATATCAACAATGTATTTAAATATTGCACAAAAGACCTGGCATCATGTGGGAAATATATTGCAGGATAGAAAAACATGTACTGCACAGAAGATAATATAGGCTTCTTTTTCCAATTCTGGATGTGCTCACATATGTGTGAACTAGAGATGAGCGGTTCAGATTCTGTGGAATCCCGACCTCTCCGAACACTGGGGATCCGAGTCATCGGGTGTTCCCAAATACCAAAACGAGGCTGAATATCATATTCCCGACGTTGGATTCTCGCGATAGCTGGCTTCTATATACGGCGCCGCGACTGGGGCTCCGCGCCATTTCACTCGCACGCTGCTGAATGCTGTGCACTGCTCTGCTGTATTTGTTGTGCAGCTGCTGTGTCCAGGCTCACAAGTGGCTGGTTGTGCTGTTAAGTGACTGTGTATGGGGCACGCTGCTGTATGCTGCGCTATACTCTGCTGTATTGGCTGGCTGTGCTGTGTTCAGAGTAACAAGTGGCTGGCTTGCTGTTAAAGTGACTGTGTATAGAGGGCACACTGCACGCTGATGTATGATGCGCTGTAGTCTGCTGATTAAAGTTGCTTTGCCCAGACTCACAAGTGGCTTTGTGTACAAGGCATGCTGATGTATGTTGCGCTGTATTCATGCCAGGGTATCTTTAGAGAGGAGGGGGCCCGAGTGCATCCCCCCATCGCGGGCCCACTCCTCTCACTCCGACGGCCGGCAGCCGACTGATGCGGCGGGCCGGGCACAGCAGAAATCAATAGACTCTGGGCACTAGAGTGTGCCCAGAGTCTATAGCACATGCACATACCATTGAGGAAATGGCGGGGCATTATTTTCCCGGCAATTTCCTTACAGCGCATGCCCAAAATGCTGGAAAAATGGCAGCGGCGGACATCTTTCGGCGTTTGAGCAATGCTGGGAGACCCGACGCAGGACCTCCAAGAGGTAAGTTTTAGATAAATGGGTGCAGGGTGTGCTCCCATTATAGATACGCCACTGACTCATGCCCATCTGCTCCAGTGTAAAAAAAATAGTAAAAACATATTTTTGAAAAAAGTTTAAAAAAGTAAAAAAAAGGTAAAAAAAATAAAACAAGTAAAAAAACTATCAAGAAAGTTAAAAGTTTTTGGTGTTGTACCCCACTGTGTATACAAGCACCGTGACTCCTTGGACCATACCCCACTGTGTACACAAGCACTGTGGCTCCTTGGGCCATACCACACTGTGTAAACAAGCACTGTGACTCTGCTGGCTATAACCCACTGTGTATAAAAGCACTGTGGCTCTTTGGGCCGTAGTCCACTGTGTATACAAGTACTGTGACTTCTTGGGCCGTAGCCCACTGTGTAAACAAGTAATGTGACTCTGCTGGCCGTAACCCACTGTGTATACAAGCACTGTGACTCCTTGGGCCGCAGTCCACTGTGAATACAAGTACTGTGACTCTGCTGGCCGTACCCCACTGGATGGGTGGGAAAGCCAGGGCCTGATTAACGAGGGGCGATAGGTGGTCATCCCTATGCCCCCACACGTAAAGGGTCCCCACACATGTAAAGGGCCGGAAGACACGGAACCAGTTATGCCCCCTCAGCCCGGCACCACAAGGAGGCTCTATTTGCCGGGTGCCCGCTGAGATTTTGTAACCAGCAGGCGCCCAGCTCCCTCCCCGCAGCGGCAGTCGGAGCTCACTCGTAAGCTCCGGCTTTCGGCTCCCGCAGTGCACTATGGGAGAGACATCATGACGTCTCTCCCATAGTGCAGAGGAGCTGGAGCAGCCGAGCGGACCAGATGGCAGCGGGAGCGGGGCTCAAGGTAAGTATTAGGTTTTAGTTTTATTTTCATCAAGTGGCTTTACTACTGGGGGCAATACTTGGGTGGCATTACTACAGAGGACACTAGTACTGGGGGCAATACCCGAGAGTATTACTACTGGGGGTATTTATACAGGGAGCACTACTAGAGGGGGCATTTCTACTGGGGCATTACCATTGGGGGCACTACCACAGGGGGCATGAATACAGGGGGGCACTACACGGGGGCATTACTCAGGGGTCATTACTACTTGGGCACTACTACAGGGACCATTACTATTGGGGGCACTAGGGGCATTACTACTGGGGCACTACAACAGGGGGTATTACTACTGGGGACATGACTACTAGGGGCACTACTAATGGGGGTATTGCATAGGGAGCACTACATAAGGGGAACCACTCCTTGGGGCTCTACATATGGGGCACTACTGGGGGCACTGCATAAGGAGCACCACTACTGTGAGCTCTGCATGAGGTCCCCATTGCGCATACCCCCAGTTTGTCCACATTTAATAGGGGTCCCCACATGTTTGTTGCCCAGGTGCCCCCATAGACCTTAATCCGGCCCTGGGGAGGGCCCAAGGACAGTTCCATCTTGCACTACATTTAATTTCTGCCACTGTTGTGTGGTAATGTTTCTAAAATGTGATTTAATCTGCCGCTTAGTAACCAGCCAGCTCAATGCAGCCTTTGGACAATGCAGCCTTGATAACAATTTTGTGAGCTGTCAGGTGGTCTAAATTGTCTGTAAATGATTGGAATTTAATGTTATTGAGGTTAGTAATACTCTAGGAACAAAAAAAGCCCAAATTATGTGATTTTTAGCTTTTTTTTGACAATTTTTGTAAAAAATCCAAATCCAAAACCAGTCACAATGGTTTGGCAAATCCATATCCAAAGCCGGTTGACAAATCAGAGCTAAATCCAAATCCAGCAAAAATGGTCCAGCGCACATCTCTAGTGTGAAAACACCCTTATTGTATGTGACCTATATAAGAACACGCCAATCATGCCTTGTTCTTCTCAGACTGTTCCGGGTATGTGCAGTTTGAATACACACAAGTGTCGAAACTGGATTAGTGGCTGAGACGGAATCAGCGTAAAAATTAGCGTGCGCGACGCCATCTTGCGAATGGCAGCTAGACTCCATCTTAAAAATAAGAATCTGCGAGACTCCATTTTGCGACCAGCACCATTTTTAGTTACAACTCACGAGCTAAGTACAGATGGCAATGTTTTTGATAATCTTCCAAAAACAACTAGAAAAACAGCCTCCTGAAAAAAGTAAATAGAATAGATAATACACCTGAATACTGTGAGTATTTTACATACAAATTGGGAATCCCTGTATATGGACAAGTATAATTGTGGCAATTGTAATATAACCCAGACATTGATCTACACAATTGAATTTGTCTGAATCCTAAACAGGTTTTAGTCTCACTCCCAGACAGGATGGCCCCAGCTTCACAGCTGGGGTTCTCCACCTTGTTTGAGAAGTGAAGCTCACGGCCCATAACACATTTGCATTGCAGTTTGAAACTGTTAGTAAGGAATGAGATATGTGTGTAAATGTATGTGTGTATATATAAAATATATATATATATATATATATATATATAATATATGCCATCATAGATAGAATCTCATGCATAAACACTGCACATTACGCACAGTTGCGCTGCTAACATGACGCTCAGTAGCTAATGCACAATATCCTGCATGCGAACGCTGTTTATTAGCTGCATGCGTGCACATCTGCCCCAAATCAGATAAACCTAACTAGCGTCTTTTCTCATATCCCTAATACTTACATAATGCACACTTACACAAAAGGTTCCATAGCTATAAAGTAAAAGATCCAAGTTTTATTGATTTATTACAAATGCTGTGAAATAAAGACTATTTTGGTATCTAAGGTTTAATAAATGATAAGTAAGCCGTGTTTGATATTATACTGAACCGCACTTTATCCACAGCTTTCCGGTATCATCGGTGTGAAGATTGGAACATGCGTTCGCAACTTATGGACCATAAAGACATAAAGAACCAAAATGTATTTTTGTGAAACCAACAGCCTAGATTTGCATGCAGGGGAAATAGAGGAGGCAACAAGTTGTTAGAGGCTGTTCTGTGTCCATTTGAACCAACCTGTTAAATGCCCTGTAACAAATGCCCCCGCACTGGGATCAGCAACAAACTCCTCTATTGTGTTGTCTATTTCTGGGGGGGGGTATAAATATGTGTGCTCTGACCCTGGGTTTCTAGTCTTCTTGCTGATTGACGGAGGTTTCTTACTTGTATGACTGTATCTTGGGTCTGTATAATTCTTTGCGCTAAATTGTACTTAGATCACAGCATGTAACTGCCTGTACTTTTACTTGAATAATACTTTGTGCTTTGGAACACATGTTCAAGGTCTAAAGTCTTTATTTTACTGTATGACTGCATATGCAAATAGCGTCAATTTTAGAGGTTTATAGGCAGGGTTTAGAAGGTATAGGTAGGTGCGTATAGAGGTTGAAATCCAGTATCCTTATTTGGTGGCTCATAGTGAAGTCACGTACCTAATCACACGATATATACACGGATATCTATATCTCAGCAAAGGGTGGATAGTCGCCACAAGCAGTCTTACCTGCAACCATTCGATGCTGAGAGATCGCTACCCATTATTGTGTGACCAAGAGACGCTGACTAGAATCCAGGGACAAGAGAGGAAGAAGTTTGTTTTCCTTTGTTGATAGTATTTTGCGTTTAAAAGGGGTGTCGCAGTATTGTGCATGCGGCTAAGTCGCATTTTTGCGCGCAATAGGGATGCACTTTTGCATACGCAGCTAAGGGTACGTCATACGGTTGTGTGGTGGTCGCATCATTATGTATGCGACTAGTCGCACAATAGCGTATATGCATTTTCCGGTTGTGCTGCCACATGTTTAAACAAAGCCTTTGAGTTTACATTATCAATTGTTGCTAATATCTGGGTTAACGTGTATTTTTCTGCGCAGGAAAAAAGTGTGCATCAGTGAGTATTTGTTTAGGGTGTAACACGGGACCTAAATGTTAAGGGTATCGTAGGACCCTTAAGTGCTAGGCGCAGGAGTTGGCCTAGTGACTCGGTAGCAGCTTACCGTTTACTTTACACAAAGCAGGGGTATGGGTTGTTATTTTTGTTAGGGTTCGGCCCCCAGCGTGATTATAGCGTTCAGTAATCAATGTGTGTGATCTGTTAGGCTTATTTGAACACTATAATTGAACTGCATAATTTTGGTTAGATTATGATTGTGAGCTGGTGGGAGGGTGGAAGCGTCTAGAAGTCCTCCATAGGGTTTGCGGATACACTCTTTTTCGAAGGCGTCCGCAGGTAAGTGAAAGTATCTTAATTGTCTTTAACCAGTTTAAATTTTTTCTTGAAAAACGTAGGAGTTGTCCCAAGATGGGAGCCACGCAAACAATAGAAATGTTAGACAATGATGTGATGCTAATGGAAGCGCCGCTTGGATCGGCCCGTCGTATTATGCATACTAAGTATGGTACTTATGCAATAAGGTATTGTGACGTATGGTTTAAAATAACGATGAAGAGTGTTAGACCGTTTCCCAGAATTGGTAGTTTTGATAAAGATGTATTGGAAAATGTCCGGGATCAAATCAGTCTGATGCGTTCTCAAGAGAAAAAAGTAAAATATTACGAATGTTTAAAATTGTGGCAGCATGAAGGGGATGCGTGGCTTAAAAATGTGCAAGCGACACAAACTAGCGTTGCAAACGCATTGCCAGCAAATACACCCGCGGCGCTGGATTGCAATGCGTGCGAGCCGCAAAATGGCGTGCACGTGTGGCAAGGTAGCGTTGCGGAAGGTATTGTCAGTAGTTCACGTGCACCACCGCCACCTTATGTGGATGGGTGTGCAGATACAGTCATGAAAAAAACCTCATAAAAATGTAACAAGCAACTTATACCCTCTCTTAAGTAACCATAAAGAAAATGTTTATGATGTGGATGATGAGCCTATTGTTATGTCTGCCATTTCCCATGCTGTGCACATGTTAGATGCGACACCACGACAAGCTCAAGTGGTGCCACCATCTCCATCTGTAACAGCACGGGAAGTGTTAAACTCCTCTGCGCCCGTGGAGGAAGTTGTTAATACTATACGTTGCAGCAACAATTTAAACCCCCAGCCAGGTAATAAGGTCAAAGGTAGCACTGTGGCCGGTCTGCATCCCATTCGGACAATCACTGTTCCGAATGGGAATGCGGATGCGAACAGAGTTGTACCTACAAGGGATGTGGTAATGCATTGTCCTTGGACAAGAGCAGAGCTAAATTCCATCATAAATTATTTCCCCGATCCCAAAAAGGAATTAGCCAAATGTCAAAGATTTTTGAGAAATTTGGGTAGTTCTCATGAGCCCACCAATTAAGATTGGCGAGTGGTGTTAAGGGCCTGTCTACCACGCAGTATCGACGTGACAAAATTTATCACGTATTGTGTATTGGATGGTGACGTTCCTTTAACAGACCAAGTAAACCAAGGTAATATTTCCCGCATTATAACTCTATTGGGTATATATTTTCCAGTAGTAGTTAACTGGAACAAAATTTTCACCATAAAGCAAAAGGAGAGTGAATCTGCAGAAGATTATTGCGACTGGGCTCTGTAGGCTATCACCCAGTACACTGGGTTAGAGGATATTAAAGATAGCACTCACCACAGGGGAATGATTGTCACCATACTCATGGATGGCCTTAAAGAGAACCTAAAAACCCGAGTTCAGACCTCACAGCCTGGCTGGAGGGGAGTCACAATAGATACTCATAGAATCCGCCATAGAACATGATAAAAACATCTCAAAGAAGAGAGAGACACAGAGCGAGAAACTAATGACTGTCAGTATTCAAGCTCTGGAAGGAATGACTGTAACATCACAGCCAGCAGACACAGCTGCACCCACACCTGCACCTGAACAGTTATACGCCCTCACTAATCCTACACCATAGCAAACACAGCCTTATCCCACTTATCCTACACAACCTCAAGTCCCATACTACCCACAAGCTCCATACCTCCCACAATATCCTTTTCCTCAATATCCTTACCCATACCCACCACATTTCTCTCCTGCTCAACCCACACAACAATCCTTCCCACGAAAGTGTTTTAATTGCAACCAGCCAGGACACATAAGTAAGAGCTGCACGGCAAAGAGGGTAGGACCCCCAAACCAGGGAGTACCTGTATATCCCCATAAGGGATATGCACAGAGACCAGCAAATGTCCAACAGGCACCAGCTACAATTGTGGCCGTTAATGCTTTATTGGAGAGTGGGAACCAACGCTAGAAGTCGGGTCATACTTGTGGTCTGCAGATAGACAGGTTGACGGGAAGTACTAGGGAAAAACTGGTAATTGTAATTGATGTAACTGATACCCAATCTCTGTTCTGCTTTCTTCCCTATCCCCTAACACCCTGACTGTCAGTATTTTTCTTTTCCCACCTAGGGGGAGGTGTATACTACACATGGACACGAGTGTCCCATGGGTTCATAGACAACCCCAGTATCTTCTCCCAGGCCTTATATGACTGTTTACAATCTTTTGAACCTGCCAATGGATCTGTTCTAAAGAAAAATGTGGACGATTTATTGTTGTATTTAGGTCATGTTTAAATGATAGTAAACTGTTGTGCTTTATCTCTCACACACAGGACACAAGGTCGCTAAGGACAAACGGCAGCCATGCCAGGCTAAGGTCAAATACTCTGAATACTGTCCAACCCAGGGGCCCAGGCAATATTTAGAGCAGTAGATATTGATAACAGAATTTAAATTGCAGGAATTTGTGTAAAAATACAGTATCCCTAGAATAATTGAATATAGGAGGGATACTCATTTCACAAGTAATGTCTTTTATAACCTGTGTAAGGTGATGGGTATTAATATCAAGATCATCCCAGACCATCTGACTACCTGTCCCCCTTTGAGATACTGTTTAACAGGCAGCCTCATGTGAAAATATGATAATGAGGTTACTGTGCAGTGTCTCACGAAGATGAGTAAGAACAACTGAAATTGAAAATGTTATTTTCCAACATATCTGATGCAAACTGTCATGATGTCAAACCTGGGGAATTTGTTATGATCCAAATTTTTTTTAGCTCAGGTTGTTTGACTGATCGTTGGGAAGGTCCGAATCAGGTGTTGCTGAAGGTGGCCGAGAGAGATACCTGGGTCCATTCCACTCACTATAGAAAGGTCAACCAACCAGTGGACATATGGGGTGGAATCGAGGCAGATAACATGGACCTGTCGATTGTGAGCCTGTTCCAGGAGGGTTAAAAGGTGCGGTGAGATACCTAAGCTAAAGAAATGTGTAGATCAGTGCTTCCAGCAATGGAGTGGTCTGCTGTGGTCATCCTAGTTCTTTCTTCCAGAGTTTCTGTCATGATGATCTGTTTGGGGATACCCAGTTTCTGTGATGGAGGACCGATAGAGGAGATGGGAACTGATGGCAGCGCTGATGGAGTGGAGTCAGGAGGAGTGCTATGCCAATCAGGGGAGTGTTTGACCAATCTTAGTACTGTAATTGTTAAAAGAGCTGTTATTTCGGATACTCGGGAACGGTGTGGAGGTTTATCGTCTGAAGATTCCTGTATTTGTGAGTTTTGTGGGTCCCTAGTTGATGAGAACTGTATCCAAAGGTGCCAACCTAAATATAACCCATACTGGGGTGGATATCCTTTAGAGGATTATCATAGCATGATAGGCAAATTTTTAAATCAAACTGATTGTTGGGTGTGCTCACATGTACCACAGGGTAAACATAATGTAGGGTTGGTGCCATTTCCACTGAATACCACAGAAATTTTAGAATTGCAAAAAGGGAAAACCTTGGATGGAAAATTCCTCTCATCCAAACCACCTCATTTCAAATTATATAAATTCCAAGCAGCTAGATCACTTTTGTATGTGAACATAACCAACTCCAATAAACCAGGGAATTGGGAAGTGACGGGGAATAATCAGACGATGACCTTCTCACTGAGAGCTGATAATGAATCTACGAATCATGATCTGTTACGCTCAATTAAATCTAATGGGAGAAGCTTTAGGTATCATTATACATTGAGTTCCACCAAAGAAATTATTGGTAAGGTACCAGATGGATATTGTGATAAGACAATACAACCAGAAACTTGCATGTGCCAGATGGAAGAGCCTGAAATAGGACTGTTTGCAAGGGAAATGTGTTTAATGATAATGATGCATTCTATCCCTTCTCCCCGATAATGTGTATTTTATATGTGGAAGAAAAGCGTATAAATGGCTCTCCCTGAGTTCCGAAGGTTTGTGTTACCTGGGAAGAGTAGTCCCAGAGGTTATGTTGAAATGCTCGGTATTCATAACAACACACCATCACCATATCTTCACACACAGTATGAACACAGAGGCAAAAGAAATATGATACCTGGTGACTTGCATAAAGCCTCTCAGTTAATTAGTGAGACAACTGGCTTTCAAGTTTTAGTAGCATTGGATCCCACCAGGATCGCTCGGGGTACACTAAATTTTAGATATAATCAGGATCTTGCTAAATTGATAATATCACCGAGATGTATGATGACACTTTCAGGTATACAGGTAGAGAATTGCAAGCGTACAAGAAAGAACTGGTGCAACATAGACTAGTGTTAAATTATTTAACCGCTGTCACTGGAGGATATTGCGTAACCTTGGCCACCCAATTTGGAGTGAAGTGTTGCACCTATGTCACCAATGATACCAGTGATCCCAAAGAGGTAATAGATCTAAAGATGGATGAAATTCTGCAGCTGAAATGGGAATTTCGGAAGAACCATAATGCTTCAGTGGCTGAAGTAGAGGAAAAGGTAGAGGAATGGGTGTCATGGTTGAACCCTGTAAAATGGTTCTCAGGCCTAGGGAAATGGGCCCAGGAAATGATCGCAAGCGTAGGCAACTTCCTGATTCTTATACCGGTCATCATCATAGTAATTGGCATATGTGTCCGGTGTGCTCCTATTATGTTGAAGTGTGGAAAATGTAAGAATAAGGTAAAATGAAGGAATGAAATTATGATGGTGGTCAGTAATGACAATATGAATACTGTGGTACATATAGAACTGCATTACAACCCTGAACTTGGGAATACCATCATATAATGTACTATGTTTAGATGTGAATGAAATGTATTATTAATAAAATGTTATTTTCAAACATCTCAAATAATGTAAGTCCCTGATCCTCCTCAAGACTTCCTTTATAGGACTGGTGCATCCCCACATCTTTCACATGATCTCTCAAGGTCCGCGGTGTGCGTATAATGGTAGTTTTATGTCCCCTCCTAGAGACACATTATTGATGGATTAAGAACCACCTTGTGCCATCCCTTAATAACATTAAGTAATATACGTTTGTATGCCTAACATTAATTTTAACATCAGGATGTGATAGCATGTTGTTTGCTATCAAAGGGTGGACTGTCGAAGCTGGATTAGTGGCTGAGATGGAATCAGCGTAAAAATTAGTGTGTGTGACGCCATCTTGCGAATGGCAGCTAGACTCCATCTTAAAAATAAGAATCTGGAAGACCCCATTTTGCGACCAGCGCCATTTTAAATTACAGCTCACAAGCTAAGTACAGATGGCAATGTTTTTGATAATCTACCAAAAACAACTAGAAAAACAGCCTCCTGAGAAAAGTAAATAGAATAGACAATGCACCAGAATACTGTGAGTGTTTTACAGTACAAATTGGGAATCCCTGTATATAGACAAGTATAGTTGTGGCAATTGTAATATAACCCAGACATTGATCTACACAATTAAATTTGTCTGAATCCTAAACAGGTTTTAGTCTCACTCCCAGACAGGATGGCCCCAGCTTCACAGCTGGGGTTCTCCAACTTGTTTAAGAAGTGAAGCTCACGGCCCATAACACATTTGCATTGCAGTTTGAAACTGTTAGTAAGGAATGAGATATGTGTGTATATGTATGTGTGTATATATATGTCATCATAGATAGAATCTCATGCATAAACACTGCATATTACGCACAGTTGCACTGCTAACATGACGCTCAGTAGCTAATGCACAATATCCTGTATGCGAACGCTGTTTATTAGCTGCATGCGTGCACATCTGCCCCAAATCAGATAAACCTAACTAGCGTCTTTTCTCATATCCCTAATACTTACATAATGCACACTTACACAAAAGGTTCCATAGCTATAAAGTAAAAGATCCAAGTTTTATTGATTTATTACAAATGCTGTGAAATAAAGACTATTTTGGTATCTAAGGTTTAATACGTGATAAGTAAGCCGTGATTGATATTATACTGAACCGCACTTTATCCACAGCTTTCCGGTATCATCAGTGTGAAGATCGGAACATGCGTTTGCAACTTATCGACCATAAAGACATAAAGAACCAAAATGTATTTTTGTGAAACCAACAGCCTAGATTTGCATGCAGGGGAAATAGAGGAGGCAACAAGGCTGTTAGAGGCTGTTCTGTGTCCATTTGAACCAACCTGTTTAATGCCCTGTAACAAATGCACCCGCACTGGGAACCAATGAGTTCAGCAACAAACTCCTCTATTGTGTTGTCTATTTCTGGGGGGTATAAAATAAATATGTGTGCTCTGACCCTGGGTTTCTAGTCTTCTTGCTGATTGCTGATTTGACGGAGGTTTCTTGCTGATGCCGGTATCTGGTCCAGAGCGCGTGCATATGTATGACTGTATCTTGGGTCTGTATAATTCTTTGCGCTAAATTGTACTTAGATCACAGCGTGTAACTGACTGTACTTTACTTGAATAATACTTTGTGCTTTGGAACACATGTTCAAGGTCTAAAGTCTTTATTTTACTGTATGACTGCGTATGCAAATAGCGTAAATTTTAGAGGTTTATAGGCAGGGTTTTGAAGGTATAGGTAGGTGTGATTAGAGTTTGAAATCCTGTATCCTTGCAAGTTAAGGCACACATCCACTAGAAGACATGCAAACGACTGCACGATTACGACATTGTAATCGTGCAGTCGTTTGTCAGTGTACAAACACTGAACGCTGTGCCTACACTGAACGAGCAGTCATTCAGTGTAGGCACATCAATCATCTGCTAACACAAGCATTACCAATGCAGGGAGATTTTTTAGAGAACCATCACTACAGAGATCCCCCTATCCACAGAAATACAAACTGGATACTAGGAAAAAGAAGAGAAAAAGAAATAGAGGATGCAGAGGAGGTAGAGGAAAATCCTTTAAAGAATTTTCATATAAACTAGGTGAAAAAGGGATCTATAATCTATCCTCTAAAGTACTAAATAAAAATTACTATGCCCTACTACAAAAAGGAATGAATTTCGCACCATCCTCTAAACCCAATATGTTAAATTTATTTGTAGATTTAAATAAATTTGTGAGAACATTGAGCAGAAAGAGATATTTTGCTCTAAAAAAACTAAAAACTGCTCAATTAGAAGGATCACCTATATTGCTAGATTCCAATGATGATGCGATAATTAAGACTCTTGAGTCATTATTGGAAGAAGGGGAATGTGATAGTCCAATAAAAAATTTTGACATTGTGAACAACTCAACGGGGGATTCTACTAATGAAAAGAATAGATTTAAACTAAAATCAGATTTTTATCCGATGCAATATAGTGGACCCTTTATAGAAAGTTTCTATAAATCTACCTTAGAGAACTTTAAGACTTTGTGCGACAAGGCCAATAAAAAGAATATTATGGATAATCTAATTTGGGATGAACGTAAGGCCCTAAAGGAACTTAGATTAGATTACAATATTATCATTAAACCAGCATATAAGGGTGGTGGGATTGTTATACTAAATACATCAGATTATTTACAAGAATCATATAGACAGTTGAATAATGACAGACTCTATAAAAAAATGTCTGGCAATCCCACAACCCTGTTCCAGATAAAACTAAATAATATATTGAAAAAGGGCTTTGCCGATGGTGCTATTAATAAAGACACTTTTAATTATTTGTTTCCTATGCACCCGATAATCCCCACTTTTTATTATTTACCTAAAATTCACAAACACCACACTTCACCACCTGGGAGACCTATAATTTCTGGTGTTGGTTCCCTCACTAATAATCTATCCTTTTTTGTTGATAGTTTTTTGCAAAAACACTTAAAATTATTGAAATCATATATAAAAGATACTTCACATTTTTTGAAATTGATTAAAGATATAAGATGGAAGTCCACGTATCACTTTATCACATGTGATGTTGAATCATTATATTCCAATATCCCACATGATCTTGGGTTAAAAGCAGTGGAATATTATTTAAAGACCAATGATATTGTATTTGATGCATTATCTGAATTTATTTTGACCTCTATTCAATTTATTTTAAAACATAATTATTTTATTTTTGATTCCCAATTTTTTATACAAATTTTAGGCACAGCAATGGGAACCAGGTTCACTCTGAGTTTTGCCAACCTCTATATGGGGAGGTTCGAGGAGGAACACATATGGGGCGGGCAACATGGGGCAAACCTAGTTCTTTACGGGTGATATATTTATGACTTATTTTTTATTTGGGAGGGTGATCAATCTATTATCACTTTCACTGAAAGGTTAAATTGTAATAATTTTGGGTTGCACTTCACAACTACTGCTCACCACAATTATATACATTTTTTGGATATAGCACTATCGGCAAAAGATGGGTATAATATAATGACTGAAACATATATCAAAAGTGTAGATAATAATTGATATCTTCACTATCAGAGCAGTCATCTCAGGTACTGGTGGAATAATATTCCAAAAAGCCAGTTCCTGAGAATTAAACGGAACTGTTCAGAGAAAGAGTCCTTTGAGAGACAAGTTAAGAAAATCTATGGCTCCTTCTCAGAACAGGGATTCCCAAAAGATATATTGAAACAGGCATATGAAAATGTTAAACATATAGAGAGATCCTCTTTATACGAAGAAAGATCCCTTTCTCGTACTAAAGTTGGTAATAATCTATATAGTGATAGATCAGCTATGTTTACAACCCAATATAATGTATACCATCACGATATTAGGAAAATTATCAAAAGAAATTTCTCTATTTTCAAGTTAGACGAGATATTAAACTCATCTGTAGAGTTGAAAGATAATGTCATTTTTAGAAGGGCTGAAAATTTTAAATCAAAACTGGCACCAAGTCTGTTTAAACATAAATCAGCCAATAAGATTAATAAATCAGATAGAAGGGATGAGTCAACAAATTGGTTTCCACAACAACTAATAGGACATTTTAAATGTGGAAAAAATGGGTGTACTACATGTGAACATACTATGAGAAAAACAACATATTTTGAGTCATATGTCACTAAAGAACATGTTAAAATAAAGAGGTTTTCAAACTGCAGATCTACTGTATGTACATAATTTACATCATACAATGTAAGTGTGGTCTTCAGTACGTGGGACGTACCACACGTCCTGTGCATAAGAGGTTTATGGCACACAGACATTCTTGGTTAAAACAAATAAGAACACACCCCTTATCTAAACACATAACCAAGTGTCAGGAGAATAATATTAAGGATGTGAAGATAATAGTGATTGAAGTGATTGCACTCACACTTAGAGGCGGAGATAGATTCCAGATGCTATGCAAACAAGAAGCATACTGGATTTTTCACCTAAAAACCTTAACACCACAGGGTCTGAATGATACGGTTGAATTGAACAATATCTAAATGGGAGGTGTGGGGGCTTATAGCTCCATGTCCTGAGTTTAAATATATCTCAGTTGTGGAAGTTTGAGCCTACTGCAACCCATATTTTGTTTCATGTGGTGTGGTGGACTGTAGTGTGGCATTAGTCCGGTTGGGGGGCATGTATTGGAGAGTGAACCCCGAGTTTAAATATATCTTGGGCTGTTGACCTTTCCGCATTGCCCCCTCCGGATGGAGGTCACGCTGTAGTATAACTAACACTTAGTGAATATATATATAGTATGTAATCTCTTAATCTTTTGTTGATTGTATGAGAATGTATTTTGAGCCTCATTTATATAGACCTACGATCTATGGCCAGTGGTTTTTCACCTCTTATGATTAATCTCATAAGATATATATGCTAGTCCCCAGTGGAACAATAGGTTATTTTCATATTTACATTTATATATAGTCTGTCTTTATGATACACATAGGTGTGTTCATCAGTATCTACACTTATATTATTTCTATGGCCTATGTATGTTATACACAGATGTGTTCATTAATGTCATGCATCTGTGTGTATATATGACTATGTATATATGTATTATTATAAAATATGTGTGTGTGTGTACATATAGACCATTTATGTGTTGGTCTATTTAGTCGTGTGTATATATTATTGTTTTACACATATGTCCCTTTTCTTATTTTTAATTTTAATTTTATTATTATTTTTTAATATTCTTGATATTTATATAAATTTGTTTTTATTTTTATTCTTATTTCAGTATCTATTATATTTATATATAGATTGCTATCCATAAGACTGTTTATATGTATGTTTAATGGAGATATATAGATCTCCTAT
The DNA here is from genome assembly GCA_031769625.1 of Taudactylus pleione. Classification (NCBI taxonomy): domain Eukaryota; kingdom Metazoa; phylum Chordata; class Amphibia; order Anura; family Myobatrachidae; genus Taudactylus; species Taudactylus pleione. Next base: position 7,888,619 of record JAUIMM010000844.1, read on the forward strand.
TAGCCATTTATTAACATTATGTTCTAATGTGTCTGTATAATTTAATTGGTATGTGTTTATTTTATTTTAACTATAAAATTAGCAGATATTTAGATGCTTTCTTTTATTTTATTTTATAATTTAAAATGTTATATATATTTATATATTTGCTACTATATAAAAAGGTGACAATAAGTAAGCCTTATAAATTATGCTCTATGAGGGGGAAATACATTTGAATTCCCTCACTACATGCAGCTGATAGCGAATTAATTATCCTTTAAATAAGATGAATCCTAGCCACACACCATCCATTTCCTGAGGAAGCCGCTGATTGCTTTAGAGGCGGAGAAACGCATTGAAGGATAGACTGCAGCAAGTTGCAAGCTGCCTGTGTGATCACACCTCTGTGTCGGCTACCATTACCAGACATTACTACCAGCTATCGTCACTGTGGATAATACATGCGGACATACCCCAGTGGAGCAGAGGAGAAAAGTCTGACCTTAACTACGTGAGTGCACCACGTGTTACAAACAGCAATTGTCTGTCATATGGACAAAATAACCCCAGTCTCCATACTAATTCGGAGGGGCTCTGTTATATATTGAAACCTTCTTTATTAAAGGACATATAATGTCAACAGACTTCCACTGTCATTGACACAGTACCACGGTCTCCATATAAATTGGGAGGTGCTCCATTACATATTGAAACATTTCTTATTGGACTTAGAGTATCAACGTAACTGCTTACATGATTTTAATTGTCACTGATACAATATATGGTGCTGCAGTCTGCTACAACAGAGAGAGCTGGAAAGGCTGGTAATAAAATTGCATACCAATCCGGATGAACGCCTATATGAACTCTATTGGATATTAATCTAAGTGGAGTGGCATACAATATTTTTACATCCTACTATCTGATAAATCTACAAGACTATTTAGTCTATCATAACCAGGAATAATAGAAAAACTGGCAAATATATTTTATTATAAACGTACCTGATTATTATTACTAACACAAAGCTGCTGAGTACCGTATGATTGATCATTTTGCGATTGTCATAGTAATTTACTTTTTGGATTTTTATGTGTTTTTATGTGATATATATTTTTTATTGTGGATTAAATACTGATTGAGTGAGATAGCGCTTAATTTTTCTAATTGATTTTTCTTTATCTGCTAACATGTTGAACTTGACATTATCATCAGGTTGTACAACATGTTTGCCCGATGATAGATGTCTAAACGACCAGCGGGAGCGCGCATAGCTGGTCGTTTTAGACATTTTTTCAAATGATTTGCAAACGATTATTGAATGATAACAATATCGTTATTGTTAAATTGCTTAATTTAATCGTCTAGTGGATGTGTGTCTTTACTGTATGCTAAGTGCTCACTCTGCATTAGCATATAAAGATTTGATATTAATAAGGTGTTACAGCGTTATCATTTCATTTTGTGGACTTTAAATTTTGCAGATAGCTGAGTGTTCCCTATTTTATTTTCCGTAACTAAGTGTTGCCTATAATTAAACATCATGGGGCATATTCAATTGGGGGGAGAGAACAGCAAAAATCCCGCACCCGCAGGATTTTGCCTGCATTTGCGGGAATTTTGCTATTCAATTAGGAGCTGGGTTTTTTATTTTTTTAAGCGCCGGGAGCTTTTTTTTTTTGCACACCAATTTTTCCTAAAATCCACAATTTTAGGAAAAATACTCGAAAAATGCTCTGGGACCTCGGCAGCACCTATCCTAATGAGTAATTAAGCAATTGGAAGTTTCCAATTTAGCTTAATTAGTCAGTAATACTCACCTTCCGAAGTGCTGTGTGTGTGTGTGACCCCCCCCCAGTGTAAGTATGCCCCCCGTAATGGGCACTGGGAGAACTACATCTCCCAGTTACCCTTGTGCCTCACTGCAGCCCCCGGAGCCTCCCAGCAGCCCCCAGGACTCCCAGCAGCCCCCTCCTCAGTGAGAAGATGGATTGTTAGCCACCTGGAGCCGCAGAGACCACCGGAGACCCCCGGGCAGGTAAGTGTAATTTTTTATTTATTTTTTTACGCGGCGCAGGGTATTCAGCTCTGAAAACCCTGCGGCCCCTTTTTTAAATTGGATTACCACGGGTATCGGGAGTGCGCATACCCGCGGTAATCCAAAATTGGGCACAAGGATTTTCCTTGCTAAACCTCGTGCCCAATTTACTTCATTATGCGTCTAGAGTGAGAGGACATAGAGCCACACCTAATGGTGCATACACACGGTCAGATATTTAACGATTGAACGATTTTTGCCTGTATTTAAAATGAATGGAATCGTTCAAATCTGACTGCAAACACATCAGGTGTCAGATATCAATAGCATCATTCATCGTTCATCTGTCAGATATGTCAGATTTTCCTTCAGATATGAATGATTGAAACATTTTTAAAATCGTTATTGTACAGATCTGAAGGAAAATCTGACCGTGTGTATGCACCATAAGACACTCTGGCAGTAGTTATACCAATGTACAGGTAGCAGATAGTGTAACCACTGGCGTTCTGTCACAGTGACATGGATATGCACCTTCGATATTATTGCTTTTTCAAGAAATTGGCATTTACATTACTGAATGTACTGCATGTAGACATAACAAGCTGATAGACAGAGGGCTCCTGTGGCTGATATACAATGGAACACTACCCTTGTGTCTTCTTTACACAAACTTAAACTGATGTCTGGGACTACTGAATGTTCATAGCTTTCTCTTATCTCTGTGAATTTGATCTTATTGGCAAATCTACATCTCTCAGGTGCTGACGATTGGCTTCTTGCCTCACAGTGTGACAAGTGGCTGTTTTGATTGGCCTGAACAGCAAATTGTCCATGTCTTACTATAACATCCATGCTACACCTGTCTCAGTGGCGTAAGTTCATCCCAGATGCCTGGAGGCAAGTTATCATTTAGTGCTCCCCTATCCCCCATATTTACAGCCCTAAGTGGGGTGAATATATTATGGGTGATGGAGGAGATGCCCCTTCAGTGCTGGCACCCATACTGTCTCCCATACTTCTGCCCCTGACCTGTCTACTGATCAATAAATGCTACCAGCAGGAGTTTAACTAGGAATGAGGAAGCAGAGCCCAGGGGCCTATACCACTAGGCCTGAAAATAATTCCTGAGAAAAAAAACAAGACATATGTGAAATTGGGTCTGGTTATTAAGCAAAACACCTACTGTCATCAATAGATTAATATTTGTTATTTTGATACTTTTTTATATTTCTTTTGAGTGTTTTTTTGTATAGATTATTAATAATGATTGGTCACTGATTCAACCTGCTAAATGCAGTATAACAGAATGTTTCTGAGACTTTTCAAGTGTGATGATCTCACAACCAATATCTGAGAACTTCGCAAGAATTACAGTAGCCACAAAATATAATCTAACTACAAGGAAAATATTGACTTGCTGTAGGGAAAATATAAAACCTGACTGATTTACAATGTTCTCATTACCATGCCAGTTAACGACATCTGTAAACATTTAAATGGCACTTCTCTGACAACCATCCATTCTTCCTCTATCGTTACATGAAAGTCACTGATTACATATTGTATCTGGTATCAAGAATGTTCCCATTCCATTTAATCAAGGAGATGTCTAACGACACAGGGGATCTTCACGGGAGAGAGAATATTCACATTCTTACACTGTCTACTGTTTTTAGTGGAAAGATTACTTTTGGCTGGTGGCTACGGTTTGTTCGTCCAAAGAATATTTTAACAGAAATAAAAATGGAAAACAATATGAAGTCAGTGTAAAAATAAGGAAAGTATGCCTTCTATTTTATAGGGGAGTTGTAACCATTCCATTGTATTCTTTACCATCATAACTCATCCTGCTTGTTGGGTGTCTGGGTGGGTGAGCAGGTTGCATGTTGTGCTAACCTAACCTCATTATGACCTAATCTGTGGACTGAGCAGCATGTGACTTTCCGCTCATAATGGCCTCACAGGCACACAGGCAAAGCTCTTAAAGAGAGTTTTCCTCTAAGTGGTTCCAAACGAAGGTCTTTAAATGTTGGAGAAGAGAAGCTTGTTGTGGTTTCACATATTTTCTCCCAAATAAACGAAATTAAGTGAGCACTGCACTCGCAGCTAACAATGTGTATCATACAGTTATAGGGTTGATATTCACCATATTTATAATAGTCATTTTATTTCTGTGTGATTCTGCACTTTTTCTTTTTAAACTGCACCAATTACAGATACTTTAACAAAATAAAGGAAACTAATTTTGTGGTTTAATCCTTTTTTTTCATAGTATTAGCGGTTTTCTGTGAAAGAAAATGAATGATACTATGGTTTTATACAAAGTATAAATGTGTAGTAGTTAGTAACTAGAGATGAGTGGTTCGGTTTTGTTGAAAGCTGAACACATCCAAACTTTGGGGTTCAGAGTCGTACTAAGCCCCAGTTCGGGTCACTTTGGTGTTCCAAGTAGAACAATTCCCGACTCAGGTCTTCTCGCCAAATTCAGAAATTGGATCTACAAACCGTATCTGGCATATTGTGGATTGTATGTTAGTCCCTTCCTCGTGATTTCAGGTTCTGCGAGGTGGTCACAATTGACTGGAAATGAATGTTATTGATATTAATAATACTATAGGAACAAAAACAGGTTTTTACATGATTTCAGCTGTTTTTATTATTTTTTAAAGAAATCCAAAACAGATACCCAACCAAAACACTTCAGGGTGGTTTTGCCAAAACTAAAACACAACGATGATTTAGAACCAAAGCCAAAGCACTGGGATCTGTGCATATGTCTATTAGTAACTGACAGCAACTTCTCAGATGTTTGCCTTGGTCAATAAGTATACAGTACGTTTAAATTAGACAATGACAGGAAATCTTTGATTGGTTTCTATTGATTACTTCAGATAAGAGCTTTTTGTTATTACTATTATTATCATCATTGTATACTTAGTAATCATCAACATAGATTTCCATCTAAAGATACAGTAGGAACAAAATTCAGTTAAGGTGAACAATGACACCTGGGCAAAACATGTTTGTGTGAATGCCACTGTCAGCGATACTGTTACGGCCTGTGTATTTCCTCCTCCCTACCTCTGGTGTTGCTCTTGCCTGAGGCCTGTCTAGCCTATTCCATTCTCGCTAGTCTTGATTACCCTAATCAAGCAGCAGTGGGTTGCACCTGGGAACTAGCTTTATATTCCCTCAGAACTGAGCAATCAGTGCCAGGTCATCTAGTCTACCTCTGTGACTGTGTTCCAGGTTCCCAGATATCATCTGCCTGTTACTACATTGGATCTTGGCTCCCTTCTACCAAGTTTTCTTCTACTTCCTGTGTATGTTTTCCTGGACATTATTATTATTACATTGCACCAACTTACCTGGACTTTGTTTATCTGTATATCAGTTACTCTGGACTCTTTATTTCTTTATCAGTATTATATTACATTGCACCAACTTACCTGGACTTGTTTAATTGCATATTAGTTACTCTGGACTTTGTTGCTATCAGCGATTACCACGTTTGCTTCAGGATCTATTTAGGCAGTGCATTGCTACCTTGGACTTCAGTATTTAACTTTGCATATCCAGTCTGGTTCCATCTGGTCCTGCCAGTTCACCTGTGTTCATAGACTCCCTGTTTATAGTTCCATTCCAAACCCAGTGATTATCTGTCTGCATTGCTCTGTTCAAACCTGACCATTTCAGCATTCATAAGTAAACCTTGTTGTTTAATAAGTTATTATTTCAGTATACTTGATGGCTGTATTAACCTTATTTTGAGTACTCCATGCACCTGTACACGCAAAGAACCCTGGATTGTGACAGATACATTTTCAATATTTTATGTATTTTCAAACAAAACTGGATTAATGCTTGATCTACTGGAAGTTGTGACATGCATAGTGTACATCTGACTCAGTGTTGCATGAGGTTCACCTACTGTATGTGTTGTGATGGAAGACAGATTCTCCTGGTTCCCGTAATATCAGTGGTACTGCTGGTCTATGGGATGTAGACAAGTTCTACCTTTTGAATGAATATATAGCTGGAGGTAGATTCACTGTACTAAAGTTTTGAAAACAGACAAGTGGAAGTGTTGCCCATTGCAACCAATCAGATACTGTCTAGCATTTTCTAGAATGTAATAGAGAAATGATGGCTATAATCTGATTGGTTACTATAGGCAACACCTACACTTTCAGTTTTAGAAGCTTTAGTAAATCTACCCCCGGCTTATATTGAACTACACAGTCTATTTATGTTGACAATGCGCCAACTGAAAATGTGTATAGCCGCTTATCGAATGCACTGAAATCTACCAATTTGGAGCTTCTTTCAGAGTTCCAGCAAAAACACTGAACCACTGCAAAGGTTTTCTTTACATCTCTGTAAAATGCAGATGAGCGCCCAACAGCTACTCTTTCCAATGCTTGTTACATTGAGCAAACACCACAGTCCACATAGGCTTTCTCCAATTAAAAATCTGGAGAATGGGATTATCATCACTAGAGAGATGTGTGCAGACCCCGTGTTTTGGTTTTGGGAAAACCACCCTCAAGTGTTTTGGGTCAGGTTTGGTTTTGGTTTGATTTAAAATTGATAAAAACAACCAAAATCATGTCATTTGGACCTGTTTACATGCAATACAAAACCGAGATTTGCTTTTTAAATCCAAGTTCCAAACTTACAGCAGATCCGAGCCAGGACACGGTTCTGCTCGGTACCTCAAAAGAGACCTGAACTGGAACTCGATTCAAATCGGAAACTCTAAGTTTGGGTGTGTTAGTTTTTCAGGAAAACCGAACCGCACATAGTTAATTATCACTGCTTCATGAATATACTCCTGAATTTCTGCAACTGATGATGTTATAAACTGAGTATTGCTTTCTTAAAGTAGCTGATACCAGGTTTTATGGCTTTATTAATGTACTGACCAGTAGCCCTGAAAGTTGTAATTTTGACCTATGATCTTTACATTAATTGAACTTACAAGTAAAAAATAATATGTAGCTGATGTATTGTTGTCCACAGATGATTTGTTCAGTTCTCTCTTTGATCCTGTACTGGAACCTCTTACCAGTGTAATACAAACACTACAAGCATTTTTTACAGCACAATAAAAAGCAATAACTACAATTCACTCAGACAAGCAGTGGGCTTTCCTTTGTCTCTATAAAAATGCTAAACGAATATTGTCAATGTTTTCTCCTGTGCTAAAACTATTTCCTTGCGCTTTTTCCTGGTCTCACTTTCTCTGTTTTCATCTATGTTTTTGTTACACATGCCTGGTGTAATTCATCCAGGCAAGTTACAATCACAGCTCAACACTATTGGTCTTAGGTTGGGGAAATAAGGTGTAAATATATTCCTCCAAGATTTGAAAAAATGTCAACAACGAATAAAAAAATATCTAATAATAAGGCAAAGTAAATTATAGCCTGTATTTGTAACGGTAAGCAGTCGTTATGACGACATTCAGAATGTCGACTTGGTCTGAAAGTTGTTGTTCAGTATGTAGACATGGACATAATGTTGACCTTGACATAATGGTCTTGACAGGCAGAATGTCGACAGTCCATTTTAGGATAAGTGTAAAACCACGTTTAGTGTTAGAGTTAGGCCTTTGTTGTGGTTAGAGCAGGGTAATGGCTAAAATCAGCTGAACATCACGCCAACTGTCAACATTCGCAATGTGATATGTCGACATAAGATACATGGCGACAATCTGAATGTTGACATTTGTACGCAGCTTTTCCAGTAAGATACACAATTCACTGCAAAGAATATTCATCATGTAGTCAGCGGGTGCTGTCAGTCAGAAAAGGGAACTCCAATTCATCTAGCAACTTTATAACAAAGAATAAAAAATATGATTTAAAAAATAAATTTCTAAATAAAAGGACTAATTAGTTTGAGAAATAACGAGGTTTCTGTCCAGTCAGTGACTGAAATATGACAATAATGTAAGTAGTGTTCATAACTCCAAAAATATATTGGTAGGCTAATTGGCAGCGCTGAGTAATATGTGTGCACTATATAAATAACTGGTAATAAATAAATAAAAGTAAAGGCAAATCAAGCAATGCTGTTATTAACCAAACAGGACATATTTTATTCTTTTAGGCATCACAGTACGTACAAAATTGAAATACAAGACAATAAAGTATTGCAAATTCAATAATGGCCAAAATAAAGTAAACCATTAATCCAGTAAGGTATCTGGCTGACTCCCATTTAATTGGAGAAGTGGAGGGATGTGGGAGTACCAGAAATTCCAGGTAAGTGGTCAGAACTCAGTGTATGGTCAGAAGCCTATAATAAAGTAGTGTAAATCACAGCTCCTGTCCAGGAAGGATGAATACTAGAGGGACTGTAAATACTTTTTTATTTCAGCCATGTAAGAATTATTGATCCTTGCTGATTGGCTTCTTAAGATTTTTTGTCATTGGTCTGATTCTGCCTAAAATATTTGTTAAATATATTTTGGGAGATCTATTAAGCTTTGGAAAGTGATAAATTGGAAAGTGATAAACTACCAGCCACTCGGCTTATAACTGTCATGTTAAGCTGGCCACACACACGGTGATTTTTTCCACGATTCAGCCCATTTCGACGGATCGTGACGACAAATCGTGTAAAATATGACAGAGGAAGCACGATAGAGTCTGCACAGTGAAGTCTGGATTACAGCAGTTTGGTGAGTATTGGTACTGTATTTAATGCAACCCCACTGCCCACCAATGTGTGCCAGCCACTTTTAAATGCCTGACCCAGCCACCACCCTCTGGAATGAGACGGGCAGTGGCTGGGCCATGCATTAACCTACCACAGCTCACCTATGTGTGCCACCCACTTACCCACCAATGTGTGCCACCCATCTACCCACCAATGTGTGCCAGCCATTTATAAATGCATGACCCAGCCACCACCCGCTGGAATGAGGTGGTGGGTGGGCCATGCATTAACCTCCCAATGTTCACCTATGTGTGCCACCCACCTACTCACCAATGTCACGTGACACCTATAAAACAACCACAATAAAAAAATCACTAACATTTTTTATAAATTGAACAAAAAAAAATTTAGTTCAACAACAAATATTAAAACATTACAACAACATCAATACCTATTTAAAATTTGTTTTTGTTGCTGCGATACATTAGTTTATGATGTTTGAGTATACCAGCATAAACCAATGTATGTCACCAACATAAACAAATATATTGCAACAACAAAAATAAAACACATTACTATACATATAAATTAGGGGTGAGCGGGTTCGGATTTCTGAAATCCGAACCACCCCGAGCCCCCCCGATCCGAGGCCGATCCGAGTCAGGCTCGACTTTTCCCGCCTGACTCGGATCTGAAATCGAGGCAAAACGTCATCATCCCGCCTTCCGAGTCTCGCGGGTTTTGGATCCTATATAAGGTACCCGCGTCGGCGCCATTTTCTCACTCGGCTGTGGACAGTGAAGAGGGAGGGTGGGAGTTAGGGCTGGCTGGGCTGTGTAGTGTAGTGCAGAGTAGTGTTGTGCTGTGCTGCGCTGTGCTGCTGTTGTCCACTACTTCAAAGTCCATAGGGGCTGGCTGTGTTGTGCTGTGCTGCTGTTATTAAAAGGGGCTGTGTCCACTACTTCAAAGTCCATAGGGGCTGGCTGGACTGTGTTGTGCAGTCAGTTCTCCATAGGGGCTATGTCCACTCCAAAGTCCTGTGCAGTGTCCCAGTCCTAAAGGGGTGCTGTAGTGTTGTCAAGGGGGCGCTCTGTCCATCAGGGGTGCTCCCCCCAAGTGCTAAAAAAATAATATTTTTTGTGTGTTTGTGAATTGTGTGCGCAGTAGCCGCACGTGCATCAACAAAGTAGTGCCAAGCGTGCGCCTGTGTCATAAGTAAAGGGCCGGCTGGCTTGACCGTTAAAGGGTGCTGTAACCCCCAAAGTACACTCCAGTCCAAACCAAAAAAAAATTATTTTCTGTGTTTGTGAATTGTGTGCGCAGTAGCCGCACGTGCATCAACAAAGTAGTGCCAAGCGTGCGCCGGTGTCATAAGTAAAGGGCCGGCTGGCTTGACCGTTAAAGGGTGCTGTAACCCCCAAAGTACACTCCAGTCCAAACCAAAAATAAAAAAAATTATTTTCTGTGTTTGTGAATTGTGTGCGCAGTAGCCGCACGTGCATCAACAAAGGAGCAGCGCCAAGCGTGCGCCTGTGTCCCATAAGTAAAGAGCCGGCTGGCTCATTTCTTAAAGGCTGGTGTAACCCACAAAGTGCAAAAATAAAGAAATATTTTCTGTGTTTAGCCGCACGTATATATCAAATCGATATAACATAAATGGAGGACCAAACTTTCTCCGATAAAAATAAAATAGTGAAAGATCAAGAACCACTTCCTCCTAGTGCTGAAGCTGCTGCCACTAGTCATGACATAGACGATAACATGCCATCAACGTCGTCTGCCAAGGCCGATGCCCAATGTCATAATAGAGGGCACATACAATCCCAAATGACAAAGTTCAGGAAAATGACCTTGAAAAAAACATTTAAATCAGCTGAAGAGAAACGTAAACTTGCCAATATGCCATTTACGACACGGAGTGTCAAGGAACGGCTAAGGTCGATCCCTAGTATGTTCATGACTAGTGGTTCAGCTTCACATGACGATGGAAGCCCTCCTCCCACTAAAAAAATCAAAAGAGTTAAGCTGGCAAAAGCACAGCGAAGAACTGTGCTTTCTAAGAAGATATCACAAATCCCCAAGGAGAGTCCAAGTGTGGTGGTGGTTGCGATGCCTGACCTTCCCAGCACTGGACGGGAAGAGGTGGCTCTTTCCACCATTTGCACGCCCCCTGCAAGTGCTGAAAGGAGCACCCACAGTCCACTTGCTGATATGCAAATTGAAGATGTCACTGTTGACGTACAGCAGGATGAGGATACTGGTGTAGCTGGCGCTGAGGAGGAAGTTGGCGAAGAGGATTCTGATGGTGATGTGGTTTGTTTAAATCAGGCTCCGGGGGAGACAGTTGTTGTCCGTGGGATGAAAAAGCCCATCACGGTCATGCCTGGGCAGAAGACCAAACATTCCACCTCTTTGGTCTGGCAATATTTCTATCCAAATCCGGACAACAACTGTCTTGCCATATGTACCTTATGTAAAGGTGGAATAAGTAGGGGTAGGGACGTTAACCACCTAGGAACATCCTCCCTTATACGGGAACCTGCAGCGCGTTCATAATAAGTTACTGTCAAGTTCAGAAACTTTGGCTAAGACCGTAAGCAGTCCAGGGACACCTAAATTCCGTTGTCCTGTTGTATCCAAGCGCCTGCAAACCACACCGTCAACTCCATCCTCATCATTTTCCTCCTTAGTCAGGATCGGAAGTAGTCCTGCAGGCCATGTCACTGGCATGACTGACTCTCCTATCGGGGATTCCTCCGGAGGATCCTGCATTGCTATGCCTCCTGCTGCCACTGCTGCTGTTGCTGCTGCTGGGAGTCGTTCATCATCCCAGAGAGGAAGTTGGAACACCACTACTTTTACTAAACAATTGACCCTCCAACAGTCCTTAGCGAGGAGGATGAAGTACGACAGCAGTCATCCTGAAGCAAAACGTATAACTGAGGCCTTGACTGCTATGTTGGTGTTAGACGTGCGTCCGGTATCCGCCATTAGTGCAGTGGGATTTAGACAATTGATGGAGGTAGTGTGTCCCCGGTTCCAAATCCCGTCTAGATTCCACTTCACTAGGCAGGCGATACCGAGACTGTACAGAAACGTCAGAAAAAGTGTCCTCAGTGTCCTGAAAAATGCCGTTGTCCACTTAACCACGGACATGTGGACAAGTGGAACAGGGCAGACTAAGGACTATATGACTGTGACAGCCCACTGGGTAGATGTATCACCTTACGCAGCAACAGCAGCAGCGTCACCAGTCGCAGCATCTCAGAAACACCAGCTCGTTCCAAGGCAGGCTACGCTGTGTATCACCGGTTTCAGTAAGAGGCACAACGCCGACAACCTCTTAGAGAGGGAAATCATCGCCCAGTGGCTTACCCCACTTAGACTCTCCTGGGGATTTGTGATATCTGACAACGCCACCAATATTGTGCGGGCATTACATCTGGGCAAATTCCAGCACGTCCCATGTTTAGCTCACACAATAAACGTTGTGGTGCAGAATTTTCTGAAAATCGACAGGGGCGTGCAGAAGATGCTTTGGGTGGCCCGAAAAATTTCTGCCCACTTTCGCCATTCAGCGACTGCGTGCCAAAGACTGGTGCACCAGCAAACACTCTTGAACCTGCCCCGCCATCACCTGAAGCAAGAGGTTGTGACGCGGTGGAACTCAACCCTCTATATGCTTCAGAGGATGGAGGAGCAGCAAAAGGCCATTCAAGCCTATACATCCACCTATGACATTGGCAAAGGAGGGGGTATGCACCTGACTCAAGCGCAGTGGAGAATGATTTCCGTGTTGGGCAAGGTTCTCCAGCCCTTCGAACTTGTCACACGTGAAGTCAGTTCAGACACTGCCAGCTTGAGTCAGGTCATTCCCCTCATCAGGCTTTTGCAGAAGCAGCTGGAGAAAGTGATGGAGGAGCTAAGACGGAGCGATTCCGCTCGGCATGTGGGACTTGTGGATGAAGCCCTTCATTCGCTTTGCCAGGATTCCAGGGTGGTCAATCTGTTGAAATCAGACCACTACATTTTGGCCACCGTGCTCGATCCTAGGTTTAAAGCCTATGTGGTGTCTCTCTTTCCGGCTGACACAAGCCTGCAGAGGTGCAAAGACCTGCTGGTGAACACACTGTCAGCTGAAGTGGAACGTGACACGTCAACAGCTCCTTCTTCATTTTCTCCCGCAACTGGGGCTGCCAGGAAAAAACTTAGGTATCCTAAGCAACCTGCTGGTGGTGATGCAGGGCAGGCAGGACCAAGTTTGGACATCTGGTCCGGACTGAAGGACCTGGCAACAATTTCTGACATGTCTACTGTCACTGCATATGATAATGTCACCATTGACAGAATGGTGGAGGATTACATCGGTGACAGCATCCAAGTAGGCATGTCAGACAGTCCATACCTGTACTGGCAGGAAAAAGAGGCAATTTGGAGGCCCCTGTACAAACTGGCTCTATTTTACCTGAGTTGCCCCCCCTCCAGTGTGTACTCCGAAAGAGTGTTTAGTGCAGTCGGGAACCTTGTCAGCGAAAGGCGTAGGAGGTTGCTTCCACAGAATGTGGAGAAGATGATGTTCATCAAAATGAATTATCAGCTCTTCCAGGGAGACCAGCCTCCAGAACGTACAGAGGGACCTGTGGTGGTGGATTCAAGTGGGGATGAGTTAATACTTTGTGAGGATGAGGATGTACACACTGAAGAGGGTGAGGAATCGGTGGATGAGGAGGATGAGGATGACATCTTGCCTCCGTAGAGCCAGTTTGTGCAGGGACAGATTAATTGCCAGCTTGTTTTGTGGGGGCCCAAACGAACCAATCATTTCAGCCACAGTTGTGTGGCAGACCCTGGCGCTGAAATGATTGGTTTGTTAAAGTGTGCATGTCCTGTTTATACAACATAAGGGTGGGTAGGAGGGCCCAAGGACAATTCCATCTTGCACCTCTTTTTTTTCTTTGCATTATGTACAGTTTGGGGCCTAGTTTTTCAAACTGCCATCCTGTCTGCCACTGCAGTATCACGCCTAGATGGGTCATGTGTTTGTGCCGCCCTCTCGTGTCGCTTAGCATAGTCATCCAGCTACCTCGGTGCAACCTTTTGGACATAAAAACACTATTGTGAGGTGTGAGGTGTTCAGAATAGACTGGAAATGAGTGGAAATTAAGGTTATTGAGGTTAATAATAGCATAGGAGCAGAAAAAGCCTACAAATTCTGTGATTTTAGCTGTTTTTATACTTTTTTTCAAAAAAATACAGATCCAAAACACAAAACCCAGAACCCAAAACACGGAAGGGTGGTTTTGGCAAAACCAATCCAGATCCAAAACACGAAGAAAGATCCAGATCCAAAACCAAAACACAAAACACGAAAAGTGGCCTGTGCACACAACTAATATAAATAGACATTACATCCCTGCAAAAAATATATGTTAAAATACATAGACAAACCACAAAACATCTCTGGAAAAAAAAACATTTTAAAATACAATTAAAAACACAAAACATCTCTTGAAAAAGACATTTTAAAATACATATAAAGACACAAAACATCCCTGGAAAAAAAACACATTAAAATACATTTAAAAAACATTAAATTCCTGTAAAGATATAATATAAAAAAAAAATTAACTATACAAGAATCTTGAAAAATTAAAAAATATACATTAAACATGTACAAAGCAATTCATATTTGTAGATTATTAAAATGTCCTTATTATTTCCTCCTAGCAATGTCTGTGGATAGTGAACGGGAGTTTGTAACCGGTTTCCTAGAGATCCTCCATGAAAAGGAGTGTCTATGGCGGATATCCTATCGGCAATACCACCAAAAGTCTGCAAAATTGGCAGCTTTGGGGGTCCTTTTGGAGTACACAAAGGTTCATTGCGGATGCTGACTTTAAAGCAGTATGGCACAAAAAACAGAACCTGCGTACCGTGTATATAAAAGAGAAGCGAAAAGTCGATGAGTCCAAAAGTTCCGGGGCAGGCAGTGACGACATGTACCAGCCAACACTCTGGTACTTTGACCTTATAAGTTTCATAAGCGAACAAGAGCCACAACGCCAGTCAGTGGTCCTGATGGCCGAGCGAGAGGGAGAACAGGAGGTGGCAGTAGTGATTGCACCGTCTGAGGATTTGTTGGTAAGTAAAGACACAGTTCATAAGCCAAAACCTTATAAGTATTTTTGTTGCTCAATCACAGTTGTCCACTATAGTCAATTTTCTCACAGACAGCCCTCCTGCCATGGCACTGCACCTAGTCCATTGAAATAGGCCATAAACTCCTCCCTCAGTTCTTTGGCATGTGCTGTTGATGTTGTTGCATTTGTTGGTGCAGACATTGATGTAAACTGGGCAATGTCCTCCAGAGTTTCTACATCTTCTGGTCTAGCTGGGACTGGTCCTCGTTGTTTAGTTTTCCTTCGCAGAAAGTCATGCAGCACACAGCATGCCATCACGGCCCAATCTATCTTCTCCACACGTAGGTTTATGCTGGTGTGGAAAATGCGGAACCGGTTGCTGAGTATTCCAAACGCATTTTCCTCAATACGCCATGCTCGGGATAGACGATAATTGTAGATCCTCTTCTCTCTGGTCAGGCCCCTCTGTGCAAATGGCTTCATCACATGTTCATGTAATGCAAAAGCCTCATCTGCGACGAAAACGTAATTTAGGCCATGCTTTGTCTCATCCAGTGGTGGCAAGTGGAGGGTTTTGTTGGTGAGCCTCCGGTAGAAAGCAGTCTGTTTGAAGGACCCACCATCCGAAGCACCGTCATTCTTGCCAACATCCATCCTTGCAGTCTCTGGAATGATGAGAGGTGAGAAAAGGGTCCCAAACTTCAGGTCTTCAAATTACCTTCCTGTAGCCAGGTACCTCCAGGGTAGCCACCAGCCTCTCTTCAGCAGGGATTGCCCTCTGCTACCTTGTATCTTGCCTCCGGCTGTGGGGGGTCACCATACTCAGCAACTCCTGGAAAGTGGCGTCATCCATGTGCAGGTAGTTGCAGTAGTCGTCTGGGTACATTACGGAAGTTGCACGCTGCAATTCTTTATTTGCAGTGTGATTGACAGGCAGGAAGTGTTTGGGGGAGGCAATGTGGAGTGTCTATAAATGCAGGCGTGTCTCGACTGTTTCGGGGCATGGCATATCCCGCATCAGTGATCCCACACGCAGGAAACAGGGCTCTGGCGTCTCAGCTGCTGGCAGCCATTCTGAGTGACCATGGAGTCAATGTTTGCATGATCTGCGTCTGATGCTGAGTATGTGTACACAGTTGTGGACAGCTGCGATGTCTCTGGTGGATGTCTCAGTACAAGTCCTGGCGGCTGTTCCATTAGCATATTATCGCACTTCCTCAGCTAAAAAAATTGCAGCAGCAATGCATACAACTCTGAATCAGGCCCATAGTGCTTGATACTAATTGCCTTAGGTAAGTCTAATATACAATAGGCTGTGGCATGTGGGTGTAGTTATGAACAGATGCAGGCCCACATGCAGAGAGCATGTATGACTGTCAAAGGCCATATCAATGGTAGATGTCTGAGGGCTGGTGCACATGCATGCATGCTAATGATGATGATGATAGATTGTAGCACTAGCTAGCCACTTCTGATTGGTTGATTGTGCATTCACCTCTCAAACTGATAGGTGAGTCTTAATTGATTGTGCATATATTTTGTGATTTAAGGCCTGATTCTAAGGTGCACACGTCTATGTATGCAGCCGCATTTAGCACATTTTATCAAACAAATCATGTGCAGTGGCCAATATACGAATCTTTGGGGCTGATTCAGACCCGCTTGCAAGCTGGTCGATGTTTTCCCACTGCCCATGCGCCGCCGCAGGCGTGAGCCCCAGCGTGCGACTGAAGTTCAGTCGCTCCAGGGTTTGCTGCAAGAGGGGGCAGCTGATGATGTTGATTGACAGCTCGCCCCATTTTGTAGGCGGGAGGGGGGGGTGGCTGCACAAACGCAGGCCTGGCGTTTGTGGGCGGCCCTACTGACATCACTGGTGATGTCAGTAGTGGACTTCCTGCTCTATTATAGCAGGAAGTCCACTCGGGCTTGCAAGAGCTGAGACCCTACCACAGGGTCTTTTCACAAGCCCGATGGTCACGATAATCGTGACCATCTCCAGTCCGCTCGCACAAGCTGTGGGTGGGCACCCACAGCTTAGCGAGCGGGTAGGAGAAAAATAAAATAAAAACCCCCACCCTGATTCAGAGCGTGCGCTCGCAAACAGCGAGCGGCTCTGAATCAGGCCCCTTGTGTACTGTGGACCGTGAGTCAGCACGGACCTCAAGTCGGCCGCTGCGAAAATATACATACGCACTACCACCGCACCATATTATGAAGACGCCCGGCACTTCATAAAGCCCCCTTACCTTCACTCACATCCGTAATAATGTGCAAGATTGTGAAAACATCGGTACAATCGAGAATCATCAGACCAAGACGCAGAATAGTGGTTGACCTCACCCTCCCGCAGGAATTGCTAAACTTCCTGCACGCAGTGAGTACTCAGCCTGCGTATGGGTTCACTGTGGAAATTTTATGCACGCCCCTGCAACGGCGTTTAAATACACTGATGCACCTGCATTCACACGACCACCCCCCAATACCACCCACAAACGGCACTTCCTGTCAATCACTGAATACTGGGTCTGTGTTCTGCCTGCGATCACATTCCCGATCGCAGGATTGAGAAAATCATCTGACTGAATGCGTCTTAGCACTTGCGATCCGTGCTGAATCAGGCCCTGTATCTCCTATCGATACTGAGTTGGACGGGTCTTGGCTGTTCTCTCAGTTTGTGGAATAGGCATCTCTGGGAGGAAACTGAGTGGCAACAATGTGGACATACAGAAAAGAACTATCTCGTGGGAGTATCATGGCAATTTTGTGGGAGTGTAGCCAGAGTTTTGTAGGATGCTGCTTATGCTGAGAGGATGCCTACTGCAGACTGACCGTTTGCACCCAGCATGGGGAGAGTTTAATTGCTTACAGAGCCGTAACTAGACTTTTTGGTGCCCTGTGCCAGAAAGAGCATTGGTGCCCCCCCCATTTTTCAAAGGGACATAATGCACCCAAAAAAGGGCCATGGCTTTATGGGGAAGGGTCAGGGAAGAGATAGGGGAGGCCAGGAGATGCTTGGGATGAAATGAGAGGAAGCTACAAGCAAGAATGATAATAAACAGAAATTTGACAGGCCCAAACAGCGCCTCCTGACCTGTGGTGCCCTGTGCGATGGCACCGGCCACACTACCCTAGCTACGGCCCTGATTGCTTATATCAATGCTAACGACTGTGGACAGAAAACCAGTAGCACCACTGTAAACAGGAAGAAGTGTGCATAGCTGCATTAGCATGTAGTTCCAAATCAGGTTGCAGCGGCCGGCTGTACTTGCAGCCACTTTTCGTGCTACTCAGAATCAGGTCCTTTGTTGTACATATTTACAATTTTTACTACTTTTATTCATACACAATAAGGAATGTTATATCTATTAGCAGAAGTGGTTATGATAGCAGGTGATATTGTAAACTGAACTGTCACGATGATGCATATGTGGAATTTGCTGGGAGCAATAGTTCTCCAGATGAATTTTTATACCAGAGTATAATATAACTGGTCAGAGTGTGAGTGATGTTGATTAAGGGAGGGATGTACTAAGCATCGTATCCACAATGCAGTACATCTCGCCTTTCATCAGGTACATACCTCAATTGATTACTGTGGTACTGTATGTACTTTGAATATCGCAAAGGACAGCCCTCTCAATAAGACCTGTCCTTTGTGATGTTCCCGGATAGAGGGACGGGTTTAACACTCAAAAGTCCCTCTGGCATCTTTCTGCACATGTACAGAAGGACGCGGGCTGCGGGGGGAGATGGGAGGGATCCATTTGGATCCCTCTCAGGGGGAGCATCCTGAAAATAAGCCCATAGGCTTCTACTGGCTAACGCCACCTGAAGATGGCTTTAACCACCGGAAAGTGTGGTAAAACCCCCAAAAATTGCATTTTCAAGGGTTTTATCGCATTTTGCTCTTTAGTACATCACGCCCTAAATGTTTAATGTTACTGCTGCTGCAGTCGTATTATTAACCAGGTCTTTATTATATACCAGGTAGAACAAGTAGCATGTGTCACAGGAAATTACAGGTGTAACAGCGGTAGATGTACTACATTGTTTGTGGCAGCCTAGAGCTTAGTGTATTGCATGCTCCATCTCTAATCGTTATGGAATCCCGGCTGCAGCATGGCGGGCAGTTCGATTCCCAGCAGCGGCAGCCCGACAGCGCTGGAAATCCTGATCATCCCTAAGGTAAGTATAAACTAACCTAACCTAACACCCTAACCCTCCTTAGGGGTGCCTAACCCTAACCCCCCCCTTTCCCGCTGCCTAAACCTAAGTCCCCCGGTGGGGGTTGCCTAACCCTAACCTCCCCCCGGGGGTGCCTAACCCTAACCCCCCTTCCCCTAGCCTAACCCTAACCCTCCCATGGGTGCCTAACCCTAAGTCCCCCCGGGTGCACTAAACCTAACCCTCCCCTTCCCCCCCCTGCGGCTGTCTGCTCGCGGCACCCGGCATCCCTTCGATTGGGATGCCGGGCGCCGGTCTCCTGGCATCGGGTAAATGACAGGCATCTAGATATAGACTCCGGTCATTTATCCCACACTGGGATAAAGCAGCCGGGAAACCGGCTGTTGGTATTAAGGCAGCCGGTTTCCTGACTGCATACCCTCCATGCAGCATTGGCTTACTTCACTTGCGGTGCATATTCCATAGGGCATTTGAAGGAAGGCATACCTGTCCACAGGTGTCATGAACATGATAAGCATGAACAATTCCTTCTCCAATGTGATCTGACAGAATCCATATTTGGTATGCAGGGTGGTAAATATCTTTGGATTAGGCAATATCAGCTATTACTTGCTCCACAGTTCTGAGGGGGTGATGCAGTCCCATCAGAGCTTTGTTCAAATGCATAGGGGCAATATAGATGCATACTAGAGATGAGCGGGTCTGGTTCCCTGAGAACCAGACCCACCTAAACTTCGCGTTCCAGGCCGGGATCCGAGTCCAGCTCGGGTTTTCCTGCCTGACTCGAATCCCAAAGCAAGGCAAAACATCATCCTCCCACTGTTGGATTCTCGCGGGTTTTGGATACTATAAGGTACCCAGTAATCAGCACCATTTCACTCAGCTTTGGAGAGTGTAGTGAGCAGAGACATGCTGTGCCTATCCAGGGGCTGTTGTGTCTGTCGAGGGTCAGTGGCTGCTATGTCCATCCATGGGTTGCTGTGTCCATCCAGGGGCAGTGGCTGCTGTGTCTATCCAGGGTTTGCTGTGTTCATCCAGGGGCAGTGGCTGCTGTGTCCATCCAGGGGCTACTGTGTCTGTCCAGGGCAGGGGCTGCCTTGTCCATCAAGTGTTGCTGTGTACATCCAGAGGCAGTGGCTGCTGTGTCCATCCAGGGGCTGCTGCGTCCATCCAGGGGCATTGGCTGCTGTGTCCATCCATGGGTTTCTGTGACCATCCAGGGGCAGTGGCTGCTGTGTCCATCCAGGGTCTGCAGTGTCCAACAAGAGCAGGGGTTGCTGTTTCCATCTGTTTCCATCTGTTTCTCCCAGGCGTGCTCAGCAACTCACTCCTGGCCAGGGGTGTCTCCACCATCGATCCCCATTTCCACGAGGGACCGTCAGTGATAAGAGCATCCCGCACATCCGGCCGCAAGTCCACCCAGCCAACATCGCCAGTGACCAGCTCCATCCCGGTCACACTTTCCAAATCCCCCCTCCTCTCTGGCTTTTTTTGAATCAGTATCCCGGGCAGACCACCCCCCAGGGGTGGTCCCAGCACACACGTTGCAACCCAGCTTCCCAGCAGCTCACCCATCCACACCTCTGGCTCCGCACCACCAGCGGCACGACCAAGAGCCAATTTCAGCTGCATACTACGGTCGCTGACCTCCGCAGACCAATCAGAACAGCCGTGTACTTGCAGCACACCAGCAACACGCTGATCCAGCTCACCAACAAACCTGCAGCTTCCAACCTATCTGCAATGGCTGCAACGTCGACCTACATCACCATAACAAAAAACCTACCGGTAGGTAAGTACTGCCAAGACTCACACCAACACGCGGGATGCCGCACAGGTGTTCCAACACACTCTGCAAATCCCCTCACCCCTGAGACTTCCTAGACTGTCGACCATAGGTCCAGCAGGGGTGACGTGCAAGGTCACTGAACTGCACAGGAAGGAGCCCCCTAAAAGGGTCCACCTACCTCCCCAGTCTCATCACCACTCATCACTGAACCCCACCCACCTGCCCGGGATCTTAACAGAGTAGCATTGTGACTACTCAATAAAAGATTTTGCCCAAAATTACTGTGTCTCGCTGGCCTCATTTTGATCCTTTTCCATTGCCCTTTTCACATTACTCCAAACTACACTCCATACCCAATCACACCCTCCTCACTCCCAAAACATCACCACCACCAGAAGAAACATTCTAATTAACACCACTCACAAACACACACAAGTCATCACTATTACTAGCAGGAAGAGCGCACCTTACCCCCCCTACCCCCATACGTTTTCAGTGTGGGAAAGGTACTCCCACACAAAGGTGCAGCACCCTGAAACCACAACACACCACCCCCTGGTCAATGAGAGCGCAGT
Source organism: Taudactylus pleione (assembly GCA_031769625.1). Taxonomy (NCBI): domain Eukaryota; kingdom Metazoa; phylum Chordata; class Amphibia; order Anura; family Myobatrachidae; genus Taudactylus; species Taudactylus pleione. Next base: position 7,909,997 of record JAUIMM010000844.1, read on the forward strand.
TCTACCGCCCATCTTCATATGTTCCACATAACCGAACACAACAAAGGGACCATACACAAATCCACACGGGCATTTTCAACATCAGAGACACACGCGTAGATAGGGCCAAATACCTCTTAAAGGAACTAGACCAACGAGCCACGCTACAAAATAACAGCAACACCTTCTGCCAAACATACCTTCAACTCGAAAAACTCATCACCAGAGAGTCCAAAGTATGGTGGGATGCACACATACTCCAATGGTACTTCAATAATAACCTCATCCCGAAGGGCCTAGTCATCCAAAACACACCCACACATTGCCACGACAATCCCACGTTCATGACTGAATGGAACACTATACTTCATGACTGCTCCAAATCATTGATCAACTTAATCATCAGACATCACAAAATAGACCTAGCCCTCTTAGACAACCAAATAAACACGCTTGACAAAGACCTGGATCCATACAAAGGGGAGGCGGAATTTAAAAACCTCGTGACACTAACACGAACCAAACTAAATAAAACAGAGGAAGCCATAATCGAGAAAAAGATAGCCAAAATCACACGGGATAAACCAGGTAACCACCACCGCCCCAACGCTCACAATCCGAACATAGACAAACATCACAACTACAAAACCACCAGTCTCACCACCACAAAGACACACACTTACACCGCACCAACATCACACCACCAACACACAACCAACCATACTACCTCAGGCACCCCGATATACAAAAAACTAGACTTAACGTACCAGCAATACATGTCCAAGATTCACAACACAAAGAACCCATCAAACACACACAACAAAGGTAACGACACAAACGACCAGGAACAAGACTCAGACTGCAACACATCAATTAGCATTCATGAAATAGAAGACTCATCCGAGTCGGAACACTACGAACAGCTAGCAAGACAATCGCTTAACCAAGGGTGGGTCAACACACTCAGAGGGACACCAGACCAAACAGTAACACAAACAGACAACACACAAGAAGCCACCCGACCACCACTGCCACCTCCATGTACACCCATCCACACAGACGAACAATGGTCACAGCATTTTTTAGATCTGGAGGCAGGCAACCGCGCCTGCCTACCACCTACCCTAACACACACCCCAACAAGGCCAAAACGCAAGCTAGACCAACGAGACGAGGATGCAGAGGTGGACAAACCACCAAAACACTGACCGATCCCACACCACCCAACAGTACAGGTATCTTCAATCTAAGCAGCCGCACCCTCACACCGAATGACATCTCCGTACTAAACAAAGGACTTAAATTCGCCCCACATAACCCTCTTAACAAATTCGAAGCTTACCTTGATTTAAACAGATTCATCCGGAAACTCACCCTCAAAAAATACTTCATGTCCAACCCCATCACAAAAGAACCCATACATAACCAATACAAACACACTACACTCAAACCCCCATCCAGCTTCTTCCCCAGTCACCTAAAAGGCCACCTCATACACACCTTCGAACATCTGGTAACAGAGGAAATCAACAAACGCAATACCTCTAACAAATGGCACAACCCAAACCTCACCACTAACGAAAAAAGTGCACTGAACAATCTCAAATCAGGCAGAAACCTGATAATTAAACCAGCAGACAAGGGGGGGGGCATAGTACTCCTGGACAAACTCGACTACATCGCAGAATCACAGCGCATCCTTCAAGACAGAGACACATATGAGAAACTCAATTCTGACCCGACACTCAAGTTCAACCAAACACTCAAACGCATACTCCTGACCGGTTTAGACACAGGCATCCTCAATAAGCTGGAATATAACTTCATCCATAACTCAAACCCGGTCATACCCATATTCTATTATCTCCCCAAGATACACAAAAGCACGACACACCCTCCAGGTAGACCCATCATTTCCGGCATCAATTCCATCTCATCTAATCTATCACAATACATCGACCACTATTTTCAACCATACGTGAAACGCCAACGCTCACACTTACAGGACACAACACACATACTAAAAATACTCGAGGACACCACCTGGGGGGATGACCACTGGTTAGTCACCAGCGACGTCACATCCCTATACATGATCATCAATCACCAACAGGGTCTTGACAGCATCAAACACCATCTCAATCACGACGACACACTGGAACCAGAACAGATCGCATTCATCCTCCAGGGCATTGAATACATTCTCACACACAATTACTTTTGGTTCGATGGGGACTTCCACCTGCAGAGGACTGGCACCGCTATGGGGACCAAGTTCGCGTCCAGTTATGCTAACCTGTTCATGAGCAGTTGGGAGGACTCCCACATATGGACGGGTCATGACTGGGATGCGAATTTGGTCCTATGGACCAGATACATAGACGACGTCCTCTGCATCTGGAAGGGTCCCCTACACACACTCCTTGACTTCATTCAATACATCAACAACAATGACTGGAACCTCAAATTTACGACCAATTACAGCCAATCCTCCGTCAACTTCTTAGACCTAGAAATATACATTGATAATCACCAGACACAGACCAAGACTTTTCAAAAACCCGTAGACGTCAACAGTTACATCCTCTCCAGTAGTGGTCATCACCCCTCCTGGCTCAGCAATATCCCCACAGGACAGTTCAAGTGGATCAGACGCAACTGCACAAAACTCACGGACTATCACAAACAAGCCACGACACTTAAACAACAATTCACGGATAAAGCATACAAACCGGACACATTAGAAGCCACACTCACCCGAATAGGACTAGAAGATAGGAAACCACTTCTGGAATACAAACAACAACCACAAAACACAGACAACCACGTTCCTTTCATCACACAATTCAACACCCAGGCGACACAAATAAAAAGAATCATCAACAAACACTGACACTTACTTAAGGAAGATGCACAACTGACAAGTATCCTACCCAACAGACCCAAAGTCATCTACCGCAAGGCCCCCAACATCCATAACAAACTCGTATCCAACCACATTCCTCCACCCATCCGAACACAAAGCACTCTAGACAACTCCAAACTCACAGGGGGTTTCTTCCACTGCGGCTCATGTACCAACTGCATCACACTAAAATATAGAAGCACCACACCCACTACAACATTCTCATCCACACAGACAAACACCACATATAAAATTAAAGAACACATTTCATGCAACACTAACAACGTAATCTACCTCATACAATGCCCATGCAATCAACAATACATAGGCAGGACCACCAGACCACTAAAAACCAGAATTGCCGAACATCTGAGAAACATCACCAAACAAACGGAGAACCATAACATACCCGTACACTACAAAGAATACCACCATAGCAGCACACAAGGCACCACTTTCATAGGAATCAAACACATGCAAAAAAACTGGAGAGGCGGAGACCATAACAAAATCCTCAACAAGAAGGAACTTAGATGGATATTCACGCTGAAAACATTAACCCCCAGGGGACTCAACATTGACAACGAAGTCAAATCCGTTATAACGAAGTAATCTCCAACCAGCCCACCCACGCTCTCCTCCAGCCCCAACCCCTATCACCTCACCTTTTATCACTCCTGTTAGTCCCTGCACACACCAGCACTGCATCACCATTCAGCAATTCTTTGCACACACCTACACCGCATTACCTTTCAAACACACCATTGGCCCAATATGATTACACGTATCACTCCAGCTAGTCCCTGCACACAACTGAACCGCATCACCATTCAGCAAGTCCCTGCACACATCTGCACCGCATTACCTTTCAAAAAAAAAAAACACCATTGGCCTAACCTAATTACACTTATCACTCCAGCTACTTCCTGCACACACCTGCACTGCATCACCATTCAGCAAGTCCCTGCACACACCTGCACCGCATTACTTCTCAAACACACCATTGGCCTAATATGATTACACTTACCACTCCAGCTAGTTCCTGCACACACCTACACCGCATCACCAATCAGCAAGTCCCTGCACACACCTGCACCGCATTACCTCCCAAACACACCATTGGCCTAATATGATTACACTTACCACTCCAGCTAGTTCCTGCACACACCTGCACCGCATCACCAATCAGCAAGTCCCTGCACACACCTGCACCACATTACCTTTCAAACACATCATTGGCCCATTATGATTACACTTATCACTCCAGCAAGTCCCTGCACACACCTGCACCGCATTACCTCTCAAACACACCATTGGCCTAATATGATTACACTTACCACTCCAGCTAGTTCCTGCACACACCTGCACCGCATCACCAATCAGTAAGTCCCTGCACACACCTGCACCATATTACCTATCAAACACACCAGTGGCCTAATCTCATTAAATTCATCACTCCAGCTAGTTCCTGCACACACCTGCACCGCATCACCATTCAGCAAGTCCCTGCACACACCTGCACCACATTACCTTTCAAACACACCATTGGCCCCATGAGTCACCTGATCACACCCCCACCCCCGGAAGTGCCCTACATAAGAACCTCAGAAGCATTGATCCTCTCACACCTCCTTGAAGAAGGCACCTGTGCCGAAACGCGTTGGTGACCCTCACATCAAACCTGACACCGATCCAGGCTGACCTTCACTAAAGATCCCCATCCCCACCAGGGACCACCAGTGCAGAAAGCTCTCAGCCCACCCGCATGTTGGTCCGCACCGCTCACACCTCCAGTGACCGGCTCCACCCCGGACCAGCCCCTCTCCCCCCCTGCTCCCAGGCGTGCTCAGCAACTCACTCCTGGCCAGGGGTGTCTCCACCGTCGATCCCCAATTCCACGAGGGACCATCAGTGATAAGAGCATCCCGCACATCCGGCCGCAAGTCTGCCCAGCCAACATCGCCAGTGACCAGCTCCATCCCAGTCACACTTTCCAAATCCCCCCTCCTCCCTGGCTTTTTTTGAATCAGTATCCCGGGCAGACCACCCCCTAGGAGTGGTCCCAGCACACACGCTGCAACCCAGCCTCCCAGCAGCTCACCCATCCACACCTCTGGCTCCGCACCACCAGCAGCATGACCAAGAGCCAATTTCAGCTGCATACTACGGTCGCTGACCTCCGCAGACCAATCAGAACAGCCGTGTACTTGCAGCACACCAGCAACACGCTGATCCAGCTCACCAACAAACCTGCAGCTTCCAACCTATCTGCAACGGCCGCAACGTCGACCTACATCACCATAACAAAAAACCTACCGGTAGGCAAGTACTGCCAAGACTCACACCAACACGCGGGACGCCGCACAGGTGTTCCAACCCACTCTGCAAATCCCCCCAACCCCCGAGACTTCCTAGACTGTCGACCATAGGTCCAGCAGGGGTGACGTGCAAGGTCACTGAACCGCACGGGAAGGAGCCCCCTAAAGGGTCCACCTACCTCCTCAGTCTCATCACCACTCATCACTGAACCCCACCCACCTGCCCGGGATCTTAACAGAGCAGCATTGTGACTACTCAATAAAAGATTTTGCCCAAAATTACTGTGTCTCGCTGGCCTCATTTTGATCCTTTTCCATTGCCCTTTTCACATTACTCCAAACTACACTCCATACCCAATCACACCCTCCTCACTCCCAAAACATCACCACCACCAGAAGAAACATTCTAATTAACACCACTCACAAACACACACAAGTCATCACCATTACTAGCAGGAAGAGAGCACCTTACCCCCCCTACCCCCATACGTTTTCAGTGTGGGAAAGGTACTCCCACACAAAGGTGCAGCACCCCGAAACCACAACACACCACCCCCTGGTCAACGAGAGCGCAGTTCTACCACCCATCTTCATCCTGAAAATAAGCCCATAGGATTCTACTGGCTAACGCCACCTGAAGATGGCTTTACCCACCGGAAAGTGTGGTAAAACCCCCAAAAATTGCATTTTCAAGGGTTTTATCGCATTTTGCTCTTTAGTACATCACTCCCTAAATGTTTAATGTTACTCCTGCTGCAGTCGTATTATTAACCAGGTCTTTATTATATACCAGGTAGAACAAGTAGCATGTGTCACAGGAAATTACAGGTGTAACAGCAGTAGATGTACTACACTGTTTGTGGCAGCCTAGAGCTTAGTGTATTGCATGCTCCACCTCTAATCGTTATGGAATCCCGGCTGCAGCATGGCGGGCAGTTCGATTCCCAGCAGCGGCAGCCCGACAGCGCTGGAAATCCCGATCGTCCCTAAGGTAAGTATAAACTAACCTAACCTAACACCCTAACCCTCCTTAGGGGTGCCTAACCCTAACCCCCCCCTTTCCCGCTGCCTAAACCTAAGTCCCCCGGTGGGGGTTGCCTAACCCTAACCTCCCCCCGGGGGTGCCTAACCCTAACCCCCCTTCCCCTAGCCTAACCCTCCCGTGGGGTGCCTAACCCTAAGTCCCCCCGGGTGCCCTAAACCTAACCCTCCCCTTCCTCCCCCTGCGGCTGTCTGCTCGCGGTGCCCGGCATCCCTTCGATTGGGATGCCGGGCACCGGTCTCCCGGCATCGGGTAAATGACAGGCATCTAGATATAGACTCCGGTCATTTATCCCACACTGGGATAAAGCAGCCAGGAAACCGGCTGTCGGTATTAAGGCAGCCGGTTTCCTGACTGCATACCCTCCATGCAGCATTGGCTTACTTCACTTGCGGTGCATATTCCATAGGGCATTTGAAGGAAGGCATACCTGTCCACAGGTGTCATGAACATGATAAGCATGAACAATTCCTTCTCCAATGTGATCTGACAGAATCCATATTTGGTATTCAGGGTGGTAAATATCTTTGGATTAGGCAATATCAGCTATTACTTGCTCCACAGTTCTGAGGGGGTGATGCAGTCCCATCAGAGCTTTGTTCAAATGCATAGGGGCAATATAGATGCATACTAGAGATGAGCGGTTCCGGTTCCCTGAGAACCAGACCCACCTAAACTTCGCGTTCCAGGCCGGGATCCGAGTCCAGCTCGGGTTTTCCTGCCTGACTCGAATCCCAAAGCAAGGCAAAACATCATCCTCCCACTGTTGGATTCTCGCGGGTTTTGGATACTATAAAGGTACCCAGTAATCAGCACCATTTCACTCAGCTTTGGAGAGTGTAGTGAGCAGAGACATGCTGTGCCTATCCAGGGGCTGTTGTGTCTGTCGAGGGTCAGTGGCTGCTATGTCCATCCATGGGTTGCTGTGTCCATCCAGGGACAGTGGCTGCTGTGTCTATCCAGGGGTTGCTGTGTTCATCCAGGGGCAGTGGCTGCTGTGTCCATCCAGGGGCTACTGTGTCTGTCCAGGGCAGGGGCTGCCTTGTCCATCAAGTGTTGCTGTGTACATCCAGAGGCAGTGGCTGCTGTGTCCATCCAGGGGCTGCTGCGTCCATCCAGGGGCATTGGCTGCTGTGTCCATCCATGGGTTTCTGTGACCATCCAGGGGCAGTGGCTGCTGTGTCCATCCAGGGTCTGCAGTGTCCAACAAGAGCAGGGGTTGCTGTTTCCATCTAGGGGTTTCTGTGTCCATCCAGGGCAGGGGCTGCTGTGTCCATCCAGGAGCAGTGGCTACTGTGTCCATCCTTGGGTTGCTATGTCCATCCAGGGCAGGGGCTGTTGTGTCCATCCAGGCGTTGCTGTGTCCATCCAGGGGCAGTGGCTGCTATGTCCATCCAGGAGCTGCTGTGTCCATCCATGGGCAGAGGCTGCTGTGTCCATCCAGGGCAGGGGCTGCTGTGTCCATCTAGGGGTGCTCTGTTCGTCCAAAAGTGCCCAGGGTAAAAAATTAAATAAAAGCTAATAATATAATTTAAAAAAATAATGTTTTTTTTATTATTTTTTGTGCTATACCCCAGTGTACTATATTAGTTATTTTTTATTACTGTGATGCTGCCTGTCCGACTGCAGTGTAATATTTATACACATATTGTGACACTGTAAGTGGTATCGCAGTGTATTCATAAAAAATATGTGAACTGTAAGTGGAAACGCAGTGTAATATTCAACACATTTTGTGATACTAAGTGGTAGCGCAGTGTATTCATAAAAAATATTGTGACACTAAGCAGAAACGTATTGTATTCATAAAAAATATTGTGACACTAACTGAAAACACTGTGTATTCTTAGAAAATATTGTGACACTGTAAGTGGAAATGCAGTGTAATATTCAACATGTATTGTAAGTCTGTAAGTGGTAGCGCAGTGCATTCATAACAAATATTATGACACTATAAGTGGAAATGCAGTGTAATATTTAACATGTATTGTGACACTGTAAGTGGTAGCGCAATGTATTCATAAAAAATATTGTGCACTGTAAGTGGAAATGCAGTGTAATATTCAACACATATTGTGACACTGTAAGTGGTAGCGCAGTGTATTTATAAAAAATATGACACTGCGTGGAAACGCAATGTATTCATAAAAAATATTGTGACACTGTAAGTGGAAATGCAGTCTATTCATAAAAATGATTGTGGCACTAAGTGGAAATGCAGTGTAATATTCAACACGTATTGTGACACTGTAAGTGGTAGCACAGTGTATTCATAAAAAATATTTTGACACTGTAAGTGGAAACGCAGTGTAATATTCAACACATATTGTGAGTCACTGTAAGTGGTAGCACAGTGTATTCATAAAATATATTGTGACACTGTAGATCATTGATACCACAGTGTAATATTTAAAATTGGTAAAAATTGATGTGTGTGCTGTACCCCACTTTGTTTCTGTTTGTTGATATGGAGAGAAGAGCAGAAACCACATACTAGTGCTGGAGCTGCTGCCAGTGCCAACAGTCATTACGATACAGCTACTAAAGCCGATGCCCAAGGGCATATGGAGCTTAAGTCAGGGCATCTAACATCAAAGAAGCAATCATTTACAGTTGGAAAGAAAAAACATCAAAGGAAAAGTTAGCTGCAGAAAGATAAAATTGGCAATATGCCCTTCACCACATAAAGTGGCAAGGAAAGGCTAAGGCCTTGGCCTTTATTTATGACTGGTGGTTCTGCTTCTTATGACAATGTAAGCCCTTCTTCCTGTAGACATTTCAAAGAGATGAAAATCATTAAGGCACTGGAACCATCTGTGTGCTTAAAAATTTCACAAATCCATGAGGAGAGTCTAAGTGTGTCAGCAGGTGCTATGTGTGAGCCTGGCCTTTCCAAAACTGTACTCAAAGAAAAGCCTCCTTCCACCACTTGTGTAGCTGACACTAATAAGTATGTTAATGATGAGGATGTTGTTGATGAGGATGTTGTTTGTGTAAATCAGGCTCCAGTGGAAACAGTTGTTGCCCATGATAAGGGAAAACCCACTGTCATGCCTGGGCATAAGACAAAAAATCCACTTCTTATGTGTGGAATCATTTTCACCTAAGTCCAGACAACAATTGTCAAGCCATCTTTACCCATTATCATGCCAGAGTAAGTAGAGGTAGGGACCTTAACCATTTAGGAACCTCCTCCCTGTTACATCATCTACAGTGCATCCATCAAAAGTGTTTACAAATTTCAGAAACTTTGGCGAAAAAAGTAACAACAAGTGGTCCAGCGTCAGCTAGCTCCCTTCTCTCTAATAGATCCAAGCACCTGCCATTTCACCACCAACGCCTTCATTAACAATATCCTCAATCATGATTGGATGTAGTCCTGCATCCAATTTGATAAGGCTAACTAAGTCCTCCAATATCCTGGATTCCTCACAAGAATCCTTGAGCGCTACTCCTGCTGCTGATGCTGCTGTTACTGGGAGTGGATCTTCATCCCAGAAGGGGACCAAGAAGACTACTAATAGTAGTAGTTCAAAAAGCAATTGACTGTTAAACAATCCTTTGAAAGGGGGAGCAAGTATGACAGCAGTCACCCAGTTGCACAGCGGATCACTGACGCCATAACATCTATGCTGATTACAGATGTGCATCCGATATCCACCATTAGTGCAGTGTGTTTTAGACAGTTAATTGAGGTCCTGTATACCAAATCCATCTAGGTTCCACATCACTAGAAAAGCAATTCCCAGCCTGTACAGGGATGTTAAAAAAAAATTAGTGTCCTCCAAAATGTCGTTGTACTTACTGTCCACTTAATCCCAGATATGTGTACAAGTGGAACAGAGAAATCGCAAGATTACATGACTGTAACAGCCCACTGGGTGGGTGTATTGCTTTCAGTGGCACCAACAGCAGCATCAGATTCTAAGAGATGCTCATTCAGAGACAGGCTACTCTGTGTATCACCAGTTTCACTAAGAGGCATACAGCTGACAACCTCTTATAAAAACTCAGGGAAGTAAATGCAAAATGGCTTACCCTGCTTGGACTCTCCTTGGGTTTTGTGATTTGTAACAACAACACCAATGTTGTGAGAGCATTACAGCAGGGTGAATTCCAACACATCCCATGTTTTGCTTACACTTGTTAACTTGGTGGTGCTAATTTTTTATTTTTTTTAAATGACAGGGCCATGCAGGAGATGCTCTATGTGGCCTGCAAAATTTCTGAGCATTTTCACCATTCAGTAGGTGCATGTAGAAGATTGCAGTACCTGCCAAAAATTTTGAATTTGCCAACAGCTGAAGCAAGAGGTAGTTACGAGGTGTAACTCCACCATTTATATCCTTGAGCAGATGGAGGAACAGCAAAAAGATATCCAAAGTTACACAATGAAGTATAACATAAAATGAGGAGGGGGAATGTACCTTACTCAAGCTCATTGGCAAATACTTTCCATGTTGTACAGATTGTTGAAACCCTTTGAAGTAGCCACCTGTGAACTTAGTGAGTTCAGACACTGCCAGTCAGGTAATTCCCCTCATTAGACTGTTGGAAAAGCAGCCATAGAAACTGAAGGAGGAGCTAAAACACAGCGATTCCGCAAAAGCATGTCAGACTTGTAGATCAAGTCCTTTATTTGCTTCTCCAGGATCCAAGGGTTATCAGGATCTTACAATCAGAGCAATATATTTTGATGACCGTGCTCGATCCTAGATTTAATTCATATGTCGTGTCTTTCTTCCCAACAGACACAGATCTGAAGAGATGCAAAGAGTTGTTGTTAAGCAAATTGTCATTACAAGCAGCACATGATGCAGTGATGGCTCATCCTTCAGTTTCTGCAGAAAATGCAGCTGCCAGAAAAAAACTAAACTAGGCCCACTGGTGATGCAGATGCCTACCATTAATGAGACGTCTACCGTGACTCCATTTGATACGGTAACCATTCAAAGAATGATTGAGGACTATTTAATGATAGCATCCAAATAGGCATGTCAGACAGTTCATTTGACTACTGGCAGAAAAAAAAGGCAATTTGGAGGCTGTTGCACAAACTGGCTTTGCTTTACTTGAGCTGATCACCCTCCAGTGTGTACTCAGAAAGAGTTTTCAGCACAGCCGGGAACCTTGTCAGTGATCGGCATAGGATGCTGCTTTCTCAAAATGTGGAAAAGATGATGTTCATCAAAATGAACTACAGATTCCACGAGGAAGACCTTTTACCACCAAATACTTCCAAAAATTACAGAGGCACCTGAGGCTGTAATGGTGGATTCCAGCGGGGGCGAATTAATATTGTATGAAGATGATGTACACACTGATGAGGGTGAGGAATCGGATGATGATGGCGACAACATCTTGCCTCTGTAAAGAAAGGTTGTACATAGAGAGATCTTTGCCAGCAATGTCAGCAGCCCGTTGGAAGCTTTTTTTGTGGGGGCCCAAACAAACCAATCTTTTCAGCCATAATTTGCAGTCCATGTCGTTGAAGTGATTGGTTTGTTAAACTGCGCATGTCCTGTTTAATATATACAACATAAGGGTTCGTGGAAGGGCCTAAGGACAATTCCATCTTGCACCTATTTTCTTTGCATTATGTGCTGTTTGGGGCATTGCTGCCTGACATTTTTTATTTTATAATTTGTTAACATGCCATCTTGTCTGCCACTGCAGTGCCATTCTCTTTCCTAGATGTGACATGTTGAAAGTTGAACTTCCACAGCTGCTGCAATCTTTGACATGCGGTAGCTGAATGCTGAAAATGTCCAGAAATGTTTATGGCCACAGACAGCATCTCCTGCATGCCCCTTTCATTTAAAAAAATATTCTAAAACACCAAGTTGATTTTGTGGGCAAAACATGGGTCACATATTGTTCAACTATGCTCTCCCCTCCTCCCTCATAAATTTGCTTCGGAATGAAAAAATTCAATTAAATTTACTACCAATCAACCCTTAATTTTCCTGCCTCTTGATTATTGAAAACATATGTTTCCTTATGTGCCATGTTGGAAGTTGAACTGCCAAGTGTTTGTGCCACCCACTGCTGCCGCTTAGCTTAGTCGGCCAGTTAGCTTGGTGCAAATTTTGGACTTGAACTGGATGAAAACAATATTGTAAGCTGTGAGGTGGCCAGAATTGACTGGAAATGAGTGGAAATTAATGTTATTGAGGTTAATATTACTCTAGGAACAACAAAAGCTGAAATTATTGTGATTTTAGCAGTTTTTATACATTTTTGAAAAAAAAAAAATACAGATCCAAAACCAAAACATGTAAGGGCAGTTTTGGCAAAACCAAATCCAGATCCAAAACAGGAAGGAGATACAGATCCTAAACCAAAACACAGGGGTTGGCCCACATCCCTAATGTATACTGAACAGTCTTATTTCACTGCAGCAAACATAGGCCCTCATTCAGAGCCGGACGCTCTGAGCAGAGCGCTCGCTCTGAATGAGGGCCGTCCTCCATAAAAATGGAGCGTCCTCCTGGACGCTCGTATAGCTGTGGGTCACACCCACAGCTCATACGAGCGTGCAGGATGATGGTCGCGATGGTCTTGACCATCGCCAGTGCGACCAGAAGCCTGTGGTCGGGGTTTTCAACCACAAGCCCTGGAGTGATTTTGGCTCTATCAGAGCCAAAATCACTCCCACTGACATCACTAGTGATGTCAGTGGGCCCGGCCTCTGACGGTAGGCGTTCCCTTGGGAACGCCTACGTCTGGGTGGCACGCCCCCGTCACACCCACCAAAGGGGGCGTGCTGTCAAACAACATCGACAGCACACCCCCTTTGATCAGACACAACGAGCGAAGGAAAGTCCTTCTCTCGTCGCGTCTGGCGCATGCGCAGTGCACACCATCGACCCACTAGCGAGTTGACAGCCGCTTGCGAGTGGGTCTGAATGAGGCCCATAATCAACACCTGTAAGTAGTTGGTTATTCCCTCACAGAAAATGAGTAGCATATATCCAGAGTTCCTGCGTTAGCTAAATGAAAACAAGGATGCTCACAAGTCTGACATCCTGTCATCCCAATGTCACAAGGTGTCGCATAACAAGGGAAGTAGTTCGTCTCTGAAGGTTCACGTATCCTCAAGGATAAGAGCTGCTGGCTGTCCCTTTCAGATGAATGTTAGAAAATAAAGGCCCTCATTCAGAGCCGTACGCTCTGAGCAGAGCGCACGCTCTGAATGAGGGCCGTCCTCCATAATTATAGAGCGTCCTCCTGGACGCTCGTATAGCTGTGGGTCACCACCCACAGCCTATACGAGCGTGCAGGTTGATGGCCGCGATGGTCTTGACCATTGCGACCATCGCCACTGCGAGCCGGAGCCTGCGGTTGAGTTTCTCAACCGCAAGGCCCGGAGTGATTTTGGCTCTATCAGAGCCAAAATCACTCCCACTGACATCACTAGTGATGTCAGTGGTCCGGCTTCTGACGGTAGGCGTTCCCTTGGGAACGCCCCCGTCAGGGAGGCACGCCCCCGGCACGCCCACCAAAGGGGGCGTGCTGTCAATCAACATCGACAGCACGCCCCCTTTGATCAGACACAACGAGTGAAGGAAAGTCCTTCGCTCGTCGCGTCTGGCGCATGCGCACGACGGAGCTCCCGCCGTCATGCGCATGCACAGTGCACACCATCGACCCACTTGCGAGCGGACAACCGCTTGCGAGTGGGTCTGAATCAGGCCCAAAGATCATCTGTTAAATCATGGAGCCCTGAGCATGCAGCTTAGAGCAATACCTATGTTTTGTAGCAAGACTATGGGCCTGATTCATTACAATCACTATTGCAATTGCAGCTGTAATTATGCACGTAGTCTCACTGTGAAAATATGCTAATAATTGCTATCGCAATGCCGTCGCAGCCTAACATAAGGACGCCCCTTTACCATACACACATCCATAATACTTAACAAAACAGCGAAACCATCTGTAACATCAAGTACAATCAGAACCTCACGCACACGTGCACAAGGTCTGACTTTACTCAGAAATTGCGAACCTTATCGCACACAATGAAAGCCCAAGCTGCATATGGCATCACAGTGGATAATTTATGTTCAAACACACTGGCACACCTGAGTTTTGCCAACCCCCCCTGTCACCACCCCCAAATGGTACTTCCTGTCAATCACTCCCCGATGGATCTGTGTAGTTACTGCGATCACATACACATGAGCAGAATGCAACAATCGGCCGTCTGCGCACCTAATCGTATTTGCGTTCGGTAATGAAACAGTAATGCTAATGGTAGTAATGAATTACTATTTGAAGTAAGTATTCACAAATCCTGTATTGCCATTTTTAGTTGTTAGTTTCGGGATGCTGTGTCCCAGTGGTTTCACCTCTTTCTTTGTAGACATTTCCTTGAATGGGTTTCCCATTCAGTGTCTGAGTAATTATATTGCTTGTGACTTAAACAAACCTTATGCGCTTAAGACTATTTGTGCCAAAGAGACATTCTTTATTTATCTCTACATTTGACTTAATGTAGCAGTAAACCAGTGGCCCCTTACTCCCCCAGTTCTATGAACTGCAGATTTACAAATTGGGAAGGTGCAACCCTAAAATAATGTCCAGCAGTTACTGAAATGGCAAAACAATGAGTGACATTTTATGTTTTAAGGAGCTGATTTAGAAATGCAATGCTGAACGGAGATTCCCGATTATCGAGAATCTGTGCGTGCACAGGACCTGTGCTGCGTATGTGCAGAACGGGTTCTGCAGGATCGTACGCAGCCCCTGCCATGCCTCTGCCATGCCTCTGCCTGATTGACAGACAGAGGTATTTAAGTGACGGTGCGGGGGGCTGGGACCCGTGTCGGCCCTGTGTTCCAGGAGCGGCAAAGCCAGGGGCTGCGTCAATGGATGCAGTTACATGGCCTCGCAAGCCGGCAAGTCTGCGTAAGCTGAGGTTACTCAGCTGGCCGCAATGGTTATACCAGCCTGCGACCTCGGTCGCAGTGCTGGGATTGCAAGTGCAGCAGTGGATGTCAGACACCTCCTGCTGCATTTGCATATTTGCAAGGACTGAATTGTAAAGCTGCTTGTGTGCAGCTTTGCAACTTCTCGATAGCAGTCTGATCGGGTAAAACTGTCCCAATCAGCCTGCACGTCTGTCCCCAGTGTGACTCCCTGTGAGCCGCATACACACTGTGCAGACATAGCACAGTGTGTACGGGCTTCTATGGGATCTAGAGGTCGAACCAATAAATATTAAACAGTACATAAGATGCGACCTCCCGATCCCGACCATTGCAGGAGCGTTAAAAGCCGTTTATTGGTTAACACTCCTGCATCGGGACAGCGTGCACACCTATACAATCCAACGGCCGTTCTCTCGATATTGGATGAACAGCCCGATGATTGAATAGGTGTGTACCCAGCTTACGTCAGCAGCTTGGTAGCGGCTAAGTGCTTGTTGGAAATGTCCTAGAAGAACATGGAAACACAGGGCCTGATTCAGAGTTGGGAATAGAGAGAGATCTCTCAACTGATCATCTTAGTGAAACCATGTTGCACTGCAGGTGGGGCAGATTTAAAATGTGCAGAGAGATTTAGATTTGGGAGGGAGGTGTCCAAACTGACATGTAAATTGTAAAGTAATAATAAAGCTGTGCAGTATTTGTGGGCTACATGTAAAAGCAGCCAGTATTTACACTAAATGCAAAATAAAAATTATATATTTACACACCCCCCGCATTGCAACATGGTTTGTCCAGGTTCACAGTTAAGTGCTATAGCTCTCTCTATTCCCAACTCTGAATCAGCCCACTGTCACTAATAGTCACCTGCTCTTTTTCTTGTTTATGAGAAAGATAAATTGAGACGGCTTATAACTGTCTGCAGTGGATTCCACTCTTTATAAAATCACTTTGCTATCTTCCAAACACTTGACCTCTGTGGGTCATGTTTATGAGAACCTAATTAGTGTGTAAACTAAGATTGTTTTAATGTGACTGTTCGGTGAGTATTACTTTGCCCTGTATCTGAGATAGGATGCATTTATAAGAAAGAATGGCATGTGTGATATTAGGTCAGAAAAAAAGACACAGGGCCTGATTCAGCAGTGGAAGCTAATGCGATCGCAACTGCGATTTTGCACGGAGTGCAACTGCAATAATATGCTAATGCCTGCCAAAGTATAGCCGGCATAAAGACGCCCGCTGCTGCCTTCTCATACCCCTCCAATGTCGCACTGCTGCGTAAACCTCGGTACCATCAACGCACATTAAGCAGTCACACAGCATCTACGGCAGGTCTGACCAGCAGCAAACACTGCATCTATCCTCGCATGCAGAGAGCTCTTGTGCTGCGAATGCAATCACAATGGCTAATTTATGCATGCCCATGAAATAGCGTTTAAATGTCAGACACGCCTGCGTTTACCTTACCACCACATTACTGCCCCCAATGCTGACCACATGACACTCGCTTTCTGAATGGATCCTCTGTGCATACGCAATTGCTGAGCAATCCAGATATGTGCGCAGTGCGACTTACGCATGCGCAATGGCAAATAATCGCTCGATCTGCGTAAATATTGGCATTATGGCCGCTTCTGAATCAGGCCCAGAAAGGGGTATTTTTCCCGTATGTATTTTTGTTGCTTGTGTAATGATTCAGATGTTGCAACATACACATACTGTAAGAGGTATGGGGCGCATACAAATAGGAGTCATGTCTGCTAACAGCTAGAAGTAACCAGGGCCGTAACTAGGGTAGTGCGACCAGTGCCATGGCACAGAGCACCGCAGGACAGGGGGCGCTGTTTAGGCCTGTCAATTTTCAGTCTCACTTGTAGCTTCCTCTTTTATCCCCAGCATATCCTGGCCTCCCCTATCTCTTCCCTGGCTCTTCCCCATGTTGCCATGGCCTTTTTGTGGAGTGTGTCATCTTATGTGCCCATTTGAAAAACAGGGGGGAGGGGGGCGCCAATGCTCTTTCTGGCACAGGGCACCAAAAAGTCTAGTTATGACTCTGGAAGTAATAACAGTACTTATACAATTTGAGTTGAGCTAAGCTTGAGCCACTGACTGGAATGCAAATCAAATGTCTTATACAAACAATTACTCTTAACAATCCTAAGAAAGTTCTGAAAATATCTCTATGCTATATGGTACTTTAATCAGGATATACACTGAAAACAAAACTGTACCTGATGGCACAGTGTTAAGTATTGCTGCCTCACAGCTCTGAGATGTAGAGTTTGAATCCCAACCAGCGCCCTATATGTATAGCCCCGTCCCCTCCTTGCGGACCCATGAATCCCTGACTTTTCCGGGAAAGTGGTGGGGTCTAATTACTTTTACAGCCCGAGCCCCGCCCCCTGATCCAGCCAGCAGAAGCAGCTCTACCGGAGAGAGACTCTTCACAGTCGGTAAATATACTTCAGTTTCCTACCGCACAATACTAGTATACTAGCTGCAAAAGTGTGCACTGATGATGATGACAGATATCAAACTAAGCAGATGTATAGGGGAGGTCCAGCCGCAAAGGTACGTACAGTCTGCATACTTGCCTACTGTATATTAGAGATGAGCAGGTTCGGTTCCCAGAGAAAGGAGGCCACCCGAATTTAGCATAACCGAGTTGAATCTAAGAAGGCTCGGAGGTTCCCGCCTTACTCGGTTCTCGAAACCGAGGCAAAACCATAGAGACAGAAATCTCTCGGTTCGCAAGCTTTTGTCTCTATGATCAATGTAGTATATAAGGGACCACGCGACTGACACCATTTCCACTCCGGCTGTGTAAAGTGAACAGGGAGGGTGGGTAGTGTAGGGCTGGGAGAGGTACTGGTGCTATCTGCTGTGTCCTGGGCTGGTGACTGCTGATCCATTCTGGTGTCTCTGGTCACGGTGCTGTCACTGTCACTGTGCTGTCTACTGATCCATTCTGGTCTCTGGTCACGGTGCTGTCACTATCACTGTGCTGTCTGAGCTGATCCATTCTGGTCTCTGGTCATAGTGCTGTCACTGTCACTGTGCTGTCTACTGATCCATTCTGGTCTCTGGTCACGGTGCTGTCATTATCACTGTGCTGTCTGAGCTGATCCATTCTGGTCTCTGGTCACGGTGCTGTCACTGTCACTGTGCTGTCTGAGCTGATCCATTCTGGTCTATGGTCATGGTGCTATCACTGTCACTGTGCTGTCTACTGATCCATTATGGTCTCTGGTCACGGTGCTGTCACTATCACTGTGCTGTCTGAGCTGATCCATTCTGGTCTCTGGTCACGGTGCTGTCACTGTGTTGTCTGGTGATCCATCTGGGCTGTCTGCTGTGTCCTGGGCTTGTGCTGTGTCCATCTCTGGGCCCAAGTTCTGGACTCCAAAAAAAAAAAGTAAAAAAAAGTGTCCTTTTATATTTTTCTGTGTGTGCATGTGTGTTAGGCTTAACCACAGCAGCGCACAAGAGCCAGAAAGCAATGCACATTGCACTTGCAACCTTGTGCTGCCCGACTCCAGTCGTTCTTAAAAAAACCAATAAAAGTGTCACTGTCATATATTTTTTTCTTCTGTGTGTGCGTGGGTGTTAGGCTTAACCACATTAGCGCACAAGATCCAGCGACTACAGTCGTGTTCAATAAAAAAAAAACAATAAAAGTGTCACTGTCTTATATATTTTATTCTTCTGTGTGTCCGTGGGTGTTAGGCTGAAGCACATTAGCGCACAAGATCAAGCGACTGCAGTCGTGTTCAATCAAAAAAAAAAACAATAAAAGTGTCACTGTCTTATATATTTTATTCTTCTGTGTGTGTGTGTGGGTCTTAGGCTGAACCACATTAGCGCACAAGATCAAGCGACTACAGTCGTGTTCAATCAAAAAAAAAACAATAAAAGTGTCACTGTCTTATATATTTTATTCTTCTGTGTGTCCGTGGGTGTTAGGCTGAAGCACATTAGCGCACAAGATCAAGCGACTGCAGTCGTGTTCAATCAAAAAAAAAAACAATAAAAGTGTCACTGTCTTATATATTTTATTCTTCTGTGTGTGTGTGGGTGTAACCACAGTAGCGCACAAGACCCAGCGACTACAGTCGTGTTCAATCGAAAAAAAAGCAATACAAGTGTCACTGTCATATATTTTTTTCTTCTGTGTGTGCATGGGTGTTAGGCTTAACCACATTAGCGCACAAGATCAAGCGACTACAGTCGTGTTCAATAAAAAAAAAAACAATTAAAGTGTCATATTTTTTTCTTGTTTGTGTGGGTGGGTTTTTGGCTTAATCGTAGTAGTGGACAAGATCCAGAAAGTAATGCAAGTTGCAACCTTGTGCTGACAGACTCCAATCGTTCTTAAAAAAAAATACAATTAAAGTGACATATTTTTTTCTTGTTTGTGTGGGTGGGTGTTCAGCTTAACCCCATTAGTGGACAAGATTCAGCCAGCAACGCAAGTTGCAACCTTGTGCTGCCAGACTCCAGTAGTGATCAATCATTAATCTGTGGCCAAGTTCAAAAAATAAATCATCATTTGTCGTTTTTTCTAATATTTTTGTGTGTGCGCACGACTGCACGTGTGCTAATTTTGTAACCGCACCTTGGCTACACCATTGGTGATTGTGACACTGCTTCTAGACTGCATAAAAAATATGGAGGGCTGTCACATGACAGGAGAGCAAGGCCAAGAACCACATGTTATAGCTGCCAGGAGCAGTGCAAGGTCGTCAACTTCCTCGACCTCTAGGAAGGCCCATGCCCTAGGGCTTAAGTCACGCCATCAATATGGTAGTAATAGTAAAGCAAGTTTTACTGAAATTACGAAAAAAAATTGAAAGGATATTTGACTTTAGATAAACAAAACATTGGCAATATGCCATTAACTACACGAAGTGGCAAGGAAAGGATAAGGCCTTGGCCTTCTTACTTTATGAAGAAGACTGCTGATTCTGATAGCCCTTCTGCTTGTAGTAGTAGCGGTGGTGGTCCAATTAAAAATGTGAAAGTTGTTAAGACAGCTCCGGAAAAACCAACTGTGTGCCCTGAGAAATCGAAATCACAAATCCCCGAGGAGAGTGCAAGTGTTCCAACATTTGTGTGCCCTTTGTAAATGTGGGAAAGGGCAGTCAACATCTTGCACACATAGTCATTGAGGATGCTTCTGTGGAATTGCACATGGACGAGGAGGATATTTTGGTGGGATGATGAGGATGTTGGTGATAAGGATGTTGATGCTGAGGATGTCCTTTGTGTAAGTAAGGCAACAGCTGTTGCCCATGGTTTGAAAAAGCCAAAGCCCATTGTTGTCATGCCGGGACAAAAGACAAAAAAATCTACTTCTCACGTGTGGAATTATTTCCATCCCGTTCCGGACAACAGTTGTCAAGCCATATGTGCCCATATGTGCCAGTTGCCATGCAAGAGTGAGTAGAAGGAGGGACCTAAACCACCTAGGAACCTCCTCCTTGTTACGTCACTTGGAGCGCATTCATCAAATATCAAAGTGTACGTTGCCAAGTTCCAAAACTCAAAATGCAACAAGTCCAGTGTCACATATCTGCTCCCTCTCTGTGAGATCCAAGCACCTTCGATCTCCAACACCAACACCTGCATTATCAACATCCTCATTCGTCATCAGGAGTAGTCCTGCTGCATCCAATGTTGGTATTCCAAACATGATTGACTCCTCTCCTATCCGTGATTCCTCAGAAGGATCCTTGATGACTAAGCCTGTTGCTGCTGCTGTTGCTGTCAGTGGATCTTCATTCCAGAAGGGGACCAGGAGGAATACTACTTGTAGCGTATCCTCCAAAAAGCAATTAACTGTTAAACAATCATTTGTAAAGGCAAACAAGTATGACAGCAATCACACAGTTGCACAGCGGATTACTGACGCCATAACAGCTATGCTGGTATTAGATGTGCATCCAGTATCCGCCATTACTGCAGTGGGTTTTCAACAGTTAATTCAGGTCCTGTGTCCTCACTACCAGATCCCTTCTAGACTCCACTTTGCTAGAAGAGCAATTCCAAATCTGTACAAGGACATTAAAAAAAACCTTATTAATGCCCTCAGAAATGCCGTTGTACCCACTGTCCACTTGACCACTGATATGTGGACAAGTGGGACAGGGCAAACTAAGGATTATATAACTGTGACAGCCCACTGGGTAGGTGTATTGCCTACAACAGCAACAGCAGCAGCAACATCTACCAAAAGGCAGCTGATATAGAGGCAGGCTACTCTTTGTATAACTGGTTTCACTAAGAGGCATACTGCCGAAAGCCTCTTAGAAAAACTCAGGGAAATCATTGCTAAATGGCTTACCCCACTTGGACTCTCCTCGGGATTTGTGATTTCGGACAATGCCCCAATATTGTGAGAGCATTACAACTGGGCGAATTCCAACACGTCTCATGTTTTGCTCACACAATTAATTTGGTGGAACAACATTTTTTTTAAAATGACAGGGGCATGCAGGAGATGCTCTTGGTGGCACGCAAAATATTCGGACATTTTAGACATTCGGCAACCGCTTGTTGAAGATTGCATGACCAGCAGGTACTGTACAGTTAAATTTGCCCTTCCATCAGCTGAAGTAAGAGGTAGTAACTTGGTGGAATTCTACCCTCTATATGCTTCAGCAGATGGAGAAACAGCAAAAGGCCATCCAGGCCTATACAGCAGACTATGACGTAGGCCGTGGAGGGGGAATGCACCTTACTCAAGCGCAGTGGTGAATAATTTCCGTGTTGTGCAAGGTTCTCAAACCCTTTGAACTTGCCACACGTGATGTTAGTTCAGACACTGCCAGCTTGAGTCAGGTCATTCCCCTCATCAGACTTTTGCAAAAACAGCTGGAGAAACTGAAGGAGGAGCTGAAACAGAGCGATTGCGCAAAGTATGTCGGACTGGTGGATCAAGCCCTTGATCCACTTCACCAGGATCCAAGAGTCGTCAATCTATTGAAATCTGAAAAATATATTTTGGCCACCATTCTGGATCCCAGGTTTAAGTCCGACCTTTTGAGGTTTTTTCCAAAAGACCAAAATCTAAAACTATGCAAAGAGCTGTTGGTCAAAAAATTGTCAGCTGCAGCCGCATGTGAAACGCCTTCATCTCCTCCTTCAGTTTCAACAGCTGCCAGGAAAAAACTACATTTTCCTTACAGAATGCCTGCTGGTCATGCAGATCAGTCACCAAAGAATGACATCTGGTCGGGCCTGAGAGAACTGCCTACTAGTGACATGTCTTCTACCATGACTATGTGTGATACGGTCTCCATTCACAGAATGGTGAAGGACTATTTCAGAGATACCATCCTAATAGACATGTCAGACAGTCCCTTTCAGTACTGGCAGGAAAAAGAGGCAATTTGGAGTACCATACACAAACTGGCTTTGCATTACTTAAGTTTCCCACCCTCCAGTGTGTAGTCCGAAAGAGTTTTCAGTGCAGCTGGCAACCTTGTCAGTGATCGGCGTAGGAGGTTACTTCCTCAAAATGTGGAAAAGATGATGTTCATTAAAATGAATTACAAATTCCACAAGGAAGACCTCGACCACCAATTACACCAAAAAATGACAGTGGCGCCTATGGTGGAATCCAGCGGGGATGAATTGATATTGTGAGAAGAAGAGGATGTACACACTGATGGGGAGGATGAGGATTATGACAACTTGTAATGTAAAGCCAGGTTGTGTATGGGATTATTTTCTTTTCCATGTCCAAAGCACATTGGCAACTTGTTTTATGGGGGTCCAAACAAACCAATCATTTCAGCCACAATTGGCAGTCCTTGTCGCTGAAATGATTGGTTTGTTAAACTGTCCTGTTGTGTATACAACATAATGGTGGGTGGGAGGGCCCAAGGACTATTCCATCTTGCACCTTTTTCCATTCCATTACGTGCTGATTGGGGCATTGCTGCCTGACATTTTAAATTAATGTTATGGTTGGTTTAGGAACCAATGATTTTTTTAAATTAATTTATGATCAATTTAACAGCCAGGGGCTGCAACCAATGAATTGTTTTTTAATTAATTTATGATCAATTTAACAGCCAGGGGCTGCAGCCAATGAATTGTTTTTAATTAATTTATGATCAATTTAACAGCCAGGGGCTGCAACCAATGAATTATTTTTTAATTAATTATAATCAATTTTACACCTGGCTGTCACTGTCATCGGCGTAGCTGTGCAGGGGTGCTGTGCTCCTGTCTGTCGAGGGGCTTCTGCCCAAAATAATAAATAAACAATTTTTTTATGTGCGTGTCAGCCACACCTGTCATCAGCATAGCTGTGCAGGGGTGTTGTGCTGCTGTCTGGCAAGGGGCTGCATGAATATTGCAATGAAAACTTTTTTTTTTAAGTTATTGGGTTACAAAAAGTTTTTTTGTTTTAATCTTAAACATAGCAGAAATGTTATCCTAACAGCTTATAAAGTTATATGCTCTAAAGAACTAAAGCCTATATTTATAATATTTCTAAAAAACTAAAGCCTAATTCTGCCAAAAGAGAGACTGACACCACAGCTAAACATAAGAGTCACCTTCTGGATGTGAATTGTCTCATTTGCGTGGGGAAAACACAACCCTCAGATGAGATGGATCTCAGCCAGTGGACAACATTGAAATTACCATTAAAAAGTCACAATGGAAGACTACAGTGTGGAGAAACTTTCTTCACAGTCAGGAGAGGCCTGGGAGAATATGAAAAAAGATGCTCTAGGTGCTGAACTTCAAGGGATTTCTCCATCATGTTTTGCAGTATGGAAAGGTTTCATTCACATGTTTTCTATAAAGCAGTTCAAAGTTACAGCCTTCAAAGTGTCTGGTAATTCCTGGCAAAGGTGGGTGTTATAGATAGCCAAAGATTATTACAAGCAAAGGATTCATCTGTCCGGAATCTGGGAATTCATGGATCGCATTTGGCCTGAATGCACTAAGACATCCAGTGATTCTGTCACTGTGCTTTGTAGCCCACTAGTTTATTCCTACCTGAATGGCAAAATGAAATACAGAATAGTAAGCACAGACAACATGGAGGCCTTTGTTATTCAGCTGCCTGCATGCCAACCAATACCGCCCAACTACACCCACTGGGGGGACCAGGTCTTGATAATGACCATCCCCATCTGTTGCTAGGCCTTCTTCCAAACCATCCATGCTGGACTTACTGTCCAAAAAGGGTAAGCAGGGTACAGAAAGAGGAGCTAGATGTCCCTAATGACATTTTTTTTCTTCTATCATAGATGATGTGGAGAAAATAAGAGCTTCAAATGTTTGACTTGGAACAGGGGCTCCCACCTATTTGGCTTCCATCCAGAGAACAGAGCTCTGTTTTTCAAGAACTGCCTGTGCTGATACTTGGGTAGTCTCTGTCTGTTGGTAAACACCCTTCAGGAGATGGCAACCCAGAATATCAACAACTATAATAATGTGTCCACTGATAACCAGCCTGATCACTTAACAGCAACATACCCCATATGGCCAACTCATAACATGACACCCAGTTTGCAGCCTCCTCTTCCTTATGACACTAATTCAGTCGCCATGGTTGCTCCAGTCCAAGACAGTGGGAACAATGGCAATTTGAAGGCCACTAACTAACTCTGTAATACTTAATTAGGTCTGAAATTTTGCATTTGCTGCTCAGTTCCGCTTGTTCACAATATATCTCATGTGGTTAAGTGGACAGTGGTAACAACGGCAGTTTGAGATAATTGTGTTTTTTTTAATGTCCTTCTACAGGTTCGAAAATGCCAGTTTATAGAAGATTTGCAAAGTATTATTTAAGTCATTTGTTTATTTATTTTTGGAAAGCACACTTCCTGGTCCCATTGTGAGCTGCGAGGTGGTCAAAACTGACTGGAAACGAGTGGAAATAAATGTTATTGAGGTTAATAATACTGTAGGAACAAAAAAAGGCCCATTTTATGTGATTTTAGCTGTTTTTTTTATTTTTTAAGAAAAAATCCAGATCCAAAACCAAAACCAAAACACGAAAACAAAACACGGAGGTGAGGTTTTGGTAAAACCAATCCAGATCCAAAACCAGGTGAGATCCAAATCCAAACCCAAAACCAAAACACGGGGGTCGGTGCACATCTACCCTCTTGTGCTTCTCCTTACTATAGTGTCATTTACTTCTTACTCACCACTAGGGCACCTAACACTTGGTTGCTTATGCTCTGTTGCTTATCTGGGTGATATGGTCACTAATGTAGCAATATATATTATCCATGTCCTGTATTGTATTGTTCTGTAAGTCACTTGTATACAATTTGTTTTTGTACTTTGTAAGGCGCTGCGGAACACTTGTGGCGCCATATAAATAAATGCTAATAATAATAATAATAATCTCTACTGTATATATGTATTCAGGGTCTGAGTCACGCTATTGTGATCGCAGCTATAATGCATACGCTTTCGCAGTATGCAACTATCGGCCAACTGCGTGCGCTGTTGCAGTTGCAATCCAAAATGAATCAGGCCCTTAGTCCTGTGCATGACGTGCATCAGAGTATCTACTACAAACAATTTTGCAAAGCTGATAAGAAGAATTAGGTGCATTTCCAAAGTGTACACATTATGTTTATGCACTTATACAGTATTTGCATAAATATAAAAAAAATTACAGTAAGAACCCGAATTAGTGCATTAAGTTGGCAGCACCTGCAGGGGCGGCTCAAGTCACAGGCTGACAGGACTGTTGCCTGGACTGCAAGAGCCTGGATAGGTGCAGCCCTGTGCCCCAGCCAGGGCCATAACATGGAGGGTGCGATTACCCAGGATACATGTTGTGGAGGGCTGGCGCTGGTTCCAGGGTTGGAATCTGATTTCTGCAAAGAGTGCTGGCAGTCGATACTGTGTAGTCTTGACTGATGCTGTCAGTCTGTGTGTTTGGACCCGCCCCCAGCTCCCTGACTGGCTCAGCTCCCTGTCACATGCAGCAGAGCAGTCAAACTAGGGATGGGCAGAGCGATTCACAGTACTGAGTTTAGCCACATGGCTCAGCTCAGTGGAGTGTCTCGAGACAACTCTTTTAGATTCTGCAGATTGCACTGCAGAGCCATAGCAAGCAAGGGTGCTGGCGACTCTGAGTGAATTGCTGACAGCTCCGCCCCCTGCACTGCTGATCATATACTTCTACACACTGCACAGTGCAGTGCACACACACCCTGGCCCCGACTATACCGGCTACCACTGACTGAGAGAGGCTAGGGAGGTGGCTGTCTCGACACACCAAACTTTGAGTGACTTGAATCATTTGAACATCTAAATGATTCAAGTCACTGTGAGACACTCACTCAGTAGCCATCTCTAAGTGAAACCCAGAGCTGGGAGCAGGCAGGTTGTAGTTCGCACCCCTCCTGTCCCCAGAAAAGGTCTCTGTCACAGTGACACAGTCAGAGAGCCACTTGCCCCACAGAGCCGTGAATGTAGTCAGAGGTGGAACAGTCTGGAGGCAGTAAGCCTTTTTAAAAAAAAATAATTAGGATTTATTTGCATTATACAGGGAATCGGTGGGGCAGTGTGTGTATGAGGCTATGGGGTTGTGTGTGTGTGTGGCGGCTATGGGGGCAGTATGTGTGTGTGGTAGAGGCTTATATTGGGGTAGTGTGTGTGTGTGGCTATGGGGGTAGTGTGTGTGTGTGGGGGGGATGTAGTTATAAGACCGGTGGCCATGATGCCGCCGGTCTAAATTCCGTCGGGGGAAGCCCAACAAGGGACTTAAGATAAGCGTCGAAATGCTGACACCAATCTTAATCCCGACACCAGAATTCAGAAGGATGCCAGCCCAAATGTTCATGGTTAGTTGCAGTTGTTAACCAAATGGAAAAAGTCTGAGTTAGAGAAATGTTCTTGGGTACTTTTTGAAATTGTTCATATGATTCAGCATTCCTTCCAACAAGATACAAACAAGCAAGGTGCGCTTAGACGTTACCCTCAGGGGCGGGCACATTGCCACAAGTGGTTCTTACTGGGAATTGCCAGTGGCATTGACCACAATATTGGGGAACATGCACTGTGCTGTCTGCGGATTACTCTGGGATATCTAATGTATGGATTCTTTCTGCCTGTTAATCTTCATACAGTTGGCGGCCGGATTTCTCCGCCTGATGTGGTTGATACTCAGGAAGTGAGATGGCTGGGGTAAACTGCTGATGGAGGCTGGTGTCTGCAGTTGGAGCTGGTGGCTGGTAACCGAGAGGAAAAGCAGTTGGAGCCTGATGCTTTCTGTTAAAGATGAAACCTGCTGCTGATGTAGGGAAGGTGGCTGGTGGTGCAGGGGCTGCACTTCGGGCTCCTGGTATCTGGAGACAAGGGTGTGCTGTGACTTGCCCTGGAAGGAAACGCAGACGGGAGAGGCGAGCCGGTGCTCTGGTAATGTTGAGGCGGAGGGCGCACCCGGTCTGCTCTCCCAGCAGTACAGTTGTCAAATGTCCACCCATTGGTTAATAAGATGGATGAGCTTTTAATGCTTCTTGAAAGAGCAAGTACTGGCATTTCTGGATCATTTGTGTTTTACCGAGATTTGGCTCTCAGAGCTTATCTCTGATGACTCAGTGTACTTGCTGGGGTTCTGTCTGTATAGGGAAGATCGTATTTTGGAACTTTCTGGGAAAACAAAAGGAGGGTGATCTGTTTTTATATACTGTAAATGAAAGCTAGTGTATGGATGTTACCGGTCTGCATAGGTCTTGAGTACAGATCTGGAGTCATTTTTTATTAATTGTAAACCATTTTATTCTCCACGGGAGTTTGTATCATTCATCTTGGTTGGGGTGTATATTCCAACTCAGGCGTGTGTTAATGAAGCTCTACATAATTTGTCCGCCCAGATATATGATTTGGAGCCTAAGTTCCCAGAATAATTGTTTATTGTTTTGGGCGTAAATTTGAGCAAGGAAGTCCCTAGGTATAGACAACATGTTAAGTGTCCAACTAGAGATGAACATACGCTGGACCATTGTTATACCACTTTAAAGGATGCTTATCGCTCTATTCCACGTGCAGCACTGGGGCTTTCTGATCATTGCTTGGTCCACCTTCTCCTGACCTATAGGCAGAAGATGAAATCTGTTAAGCCTAAGGTCAAGACCATGAGGAGATGGACCAACGAGGCAAAATTGGATCTCCAGGCTTGTTTTGAATGTACAGATTGGGGTATCTTTGATGCTGCAGCTTCCGATTTAAATGACCTAACTGATATTATGACATCGTATGTTAGCTTCTGTGAAGATATGTGTGTGCCAACAAAAACATTCTGCTCCTTCAGTAACAACAAACCATGGTTTAATGCGAGGCTTAGGCAGCTATGTCATGCCAAGGAGGAGGCATATAGCAGTGGGGATAGGGGTCGGTATAAGCAGGCTAGTAGCACATTGACTAAAGAGATTATAGCTGTGAAGAAGGGCTTCTCAGACAAACTGATTAGTAGATTTTTGGTCAATGATTCTGTGTCAGTGTGGAGAGGTATGCAAGCTATTACTATTTACAAGTCAGCACCTACCCATACATTCAGGAGTCGGAAACTGGCCAATGAGTTAAATGTATTCAATTGTAGGTTTGAAAAAATAGATTCTGCTCTTTGCACTATTCCCCCAAAGCGGAAGAACCCCCTCTAACTGCTTCATGTGGGCCCAGGAGTACTTTACCAGGGTGGCAGGTTAGTCAGGATTTGGTGGCTGGGTTGTTCAAAGGGTTGAGGTCCAGGAAGGCACTGGTCCAGATGGTGTGTCACCATCTGTTTTAAAAACCTGTGCTGAACATTTGGCCCTTGTTTTTACAGGTATATTTAACAGATCCATGGAGATATGTGTGGTTCTTTGTTGTCTCAGGTGTTCCAAAATTGTGCCAGGCCCTAAGAAGTCTTCTATTACAGGCCTAAATGACTACAGACCGATTGCTCTGATGTCTGTAGTTATGAAGACATTTGAACGATTGGTGTTGAACCATCTGAAGAGGTCGGCAGGTACCCTTCTGGATCCCCTACAGTTTGCTTATAGGGTAAATAAATTGGTGGAGGATGCGGTCAATATGGGATGCAGTATAGTCTGCAGCATCTTGATCTGCCAGACACCTATGTGAGCGTCCTGTTTGTGGACTTCAGTTCAGCGTTCAACACATTCGTTCCAGAAATTTTGTTTTCCAAATTGATTAAGTTGAGGTTCCGGTATCCACCTGTTGTTGGATCACAGATTTTTTGGTGGATAGGAAGCAGTATGAGCAAATGGGGGAGTTTACCTTAAGTGAACGGAGGATTAGTACCGGGCTCCTCAAGGGTGCATCCTCTCCCCTCTGCTTTTCTCCTTATACACAAATGACTGCACCTCTGGTGACCCATTGGTTAAACTCATGAAATTTGCAGTTGACACTCTGGTCATCGGCCTGATAAAAGATGGGTAAGAGTCCACTTATAGGAGGGAGGTGGATCGGTTGGTGGAGTCAGAATAACTTGCAGTTAAACCCGCACAAGACAGCTGAAATGATTGTTGATTTTAGAAGACACTCCACTGATGTGTCTCTTTTAATTATAGCTGACAATATTGTATCTGTGGTGGATCCCTTCAGATTCCTGGATTCTATAATCACCCATGATCTGAAGTGGGCGGAAAACAATCATAGATGCTATTGTTAAAAAGGCGCATCAGAGGTTGTATTTCCTACGGCAGCTTAGGAAGTTTAATCTGCCAAAGGAACTGATGACACTCTTTAATTCTGCAATGTTCGAGTTGGTCTTATGTACTTCAATTATAGTGTGATTTGGTGCAGCCAGTGAGCGGGATAGGGCTATATTACAGAATGAAACTTCCTTCTCTACAGGAGTTATATTTGTCTGGGATCAGGAATCGGTCCAGAAATATTGTGGCGGATGAAGCACATCCTGGTCATGATTTGTTCCAACTGCTTCCGTCGGGAAGACAATATAGATCACGTTCTGTTAAGACCTCTAGACATCTTAGGAGCTTTTTTCTCTGGTGGTTTTGCTATTAAATTCCTAACTGGAAATATCTAGGCCATTATTATATTAATTGTTTTATTTATGGGGTTTTTATTTGTGTATTATTTATGATTCGATATTTTGTGAATGTATGTTTGTCGTGTTGAGTACTGGACCAGTATTTAACCGGAGTCAAGTTCCTTGTATATGATTGTATACTTTGCCAATAAAGTTGACTCTGATCTCTACTACTGATCTCTTGCTTTCTGGCTCTCTGATTAACCCTAAGCTGTCATTCAGCCGAGATTGCTAAATACTGTGTACCTCCGCTCTGCTACTTACCTCACTCCTTGGAACATCCATTTGATTGCCTTGCTGTCTCATCCAGACTTGTGTACCAACTTTTGCTCTGGCACCGACCACGCTCCTATGATCATCAATGAATGGCCTCGCTGAGCAATTCTGTCCAAACCAGTGTAACGATCTCTGCTCTGTCATTTGAAAAAGGCAAAATCTTGGAGCCCCTTTCCCAGATCTCAAAAAGACAAGTGCACAGGGCGATGATAGCAAGAACTAGTATCATAGCGCAGCAGGGGATGCAGAATTGTTTTGCACCATGAGGCCCTGCCTGCAGATGCACCATGAAGGGGCTCACATCCATTCACAGGCTCTAACCTATACTCAAGAAATAACGTGGAATTCGGCAGAGTGGCCTCTGTCCTAGGAATCTAGGAGGACATTTGGGAGAGTAGGTATGCTTGTGTGTTTGATTACACCATGGTCTCTCTAGGAGTACATTTTCTTTCTTATTGCTTTGCTCCTGCTGTGAGATCTTCTAACAGAAAGGAAAGTCTTTTCATAAATGTGTTTCTAATAAGCACTTAAAATTGTACATTTTCAGAGTATTTAGTATTAGTATATATTTTATATAAAGGAACTTAACCTTTGGGGTCTTTAATACTGACTTTCTTTGATGCTCTCATCCTGCACAATCAAACACTGACCACAGACAATCTAATGCTTTCTTTTGCGTATCACTGCAGGTCTTTGCCGTGTGTTATAACAGTTCATTTAGCTGATTTTTTATGTTTATAGCTCACCTCATACCTCCATAAACAAGGTGTCACTTCTGCAAAGCTGCTCGGAGAGTTTATCAGTATGAAAAGAAATAACAAATATTCCTGTCAGCACAAAAGATACATTTGTTGACATTATATTTGACCTGATGGCCTTCAATTCTCCCCTAATTATTGCTTCCTGTAGGAGATTAGCTGCCATTATCTACTATAGACGGTTTTGGTAATATAACATATAATGATCAATATTATTATGGTTCTAAGCAAATCAAGATCAACAAAGAAGATGGAGAATTCTAAACCCTTCTGGCAGTAGAAAGGAAATAAAAAATGTAGGTAATAACTTTTTTGGATCACCAGTGGTCTATAACTACTAATGTCATTCCCACCCACAGTAAGCACTGGGCACACCTCAAAAAAGGGGTTTGAAAACACTCTCAGCACAGATACCATGGATACAACTTACATAAGCTGTTTTCATATACGCATGGGGAATCAGTATGATTTAACGCCGGCCGCATGGTTCAAATCCCGACAGCGGCAGCTCGGCAGTGAAGATCCCGACAGGTAAGTAAATTTTCTATTTACTAACCTAACCTCACCCCTAACCCTAACCCTCCCAAGTCCCCCCCAGGAGCCCCTAACCTAACCCTCCCCCCCGCCGCTGTCCGCGCCCGGCGCCTGGCTTACCTTTGATCGGTAAGCCGGGTGTTGGGCTCCCGTCGTAGGTCTAATGACAGGCGCCGGGATTAGACAGTCGGGATGCCGACGGTCGGCATTTAGACCGTCGGCATCCCGACTGCATACCCACGCATGGTGTATCCTGCAATCAGTATGAATGCCCACGTGTGGGTGCATTGTCTCTACCGAATAATTATCTCTTTCAAGCTGTGCATACTGTGTCAGAGCATAACACAAAAGCATAACTCGTGTATTTACACTCACATCTCCCAACATTGGTAAGTTGTAAAATCGAAATGGCGGCATGGCTGTGGCAATATGGTTGCATACCACTGGCAGCCTGTTATTTTTTCTTTTAGAAAAATGCTGTTGTTTTTTTTTACATATCTATATTTGTAACAACAACAAAGAAAACATGCAATAAAAGGTACATATCACAGACACAGATTGAACATGATTTAAAATGCATACATTATAAGGTTGATTAACAAAGAGCAAACAGTGTGGTAACATAAGAGGATAGTGACATGTGAGAACGTGACTGCAATAAGTTAGTGTTATTGGGGTTTCTCCACTTGTCCATTTCTCCCCCATGGTCACAGTACACACAAGCTGCACTAGTTTATCAAGTGATTTGCTCAGAGTCTTGATTGGGTAGCACAGTAGCAGAACAAGGTGGCCAGTTCTGTAGGTATCGTGGTACCAATAAGCCGCCCGAGAAGGGCCAACCCCGATATTTTACTCCAAAAGTGTAAACCAGAGTGTAGTATCTATATGTGCATTGTCATGTAATAGTAAGATGAGGTAGTGTACCTTTTAGGATCCTACAGCAAAGAAGGACATGTGATCAGGAAGTGGAAGAATATAGGAGAAAGTAAGAGAAAGGAGAACAGCCATGAGGAGATGATGTGTTTATCTACCTGTAATAATGCAAGTATTACTTACAATAAATAACCTACATAAACAGCATACTTGATGAGTCATTGCTATGAAGAAAGGTACATCAGGATATAACACAGAGGACAGTTCCAACAAGCATGTGACCCATAGTTGCCTACTTTTGAAAAACACTTTCAGGGAGATTGCAGATGGGAGTAGAATGCGCTGCAAGCAGCACGGCGTGCCGTTGAGGGGGCATGGCCCGCTCCGCCCAAAGGGCGTGTCTAGCTCCACCTAGATGCCCTACACACACATTCAAATTACTAGATGCCCTACACATACACACATTCACATTACTAGATATCTGATGTCACACTTTCCTAAGCCACAGAACACATCTCTGGTAGAAATAAACTAATTAGGAAGCGGCCAGAGAGATCCGACCGATAACACAGAGACAAGCTTTCCTTTATCAGCTCCACCAGCTGGGAGTTGTAGTGTAGCAGCATATAATGATTTATGTCCTTATAAACTACAGTAATGTAACAACACATCTAACCTACAAGCAGGGACTATACTATAGGTGTCAATACACACTATAACAACCTGATGTCTGGCACTGCTGTTACATGTAAAAAAATAAATAAACAAACATATATATATTATAT